>PISX010000426.1:183440-287569 GCA_004024625.1 Mellivora capensis | reverse complement strand
TTTGCTGTGCAGAAGCTTTTGATCTTGATGAAGTCCCAAAAGTTCATTTTTGCTTTTGTTTCCTTTGCCTTTGGTGACATATCTTGAAAGAAGTTGCTGTGGCTGATATCAAAGAAGTTACTGCCTATGTTCTCCTCTAGGATTCTGATGGATTCCTGTCTCACATTGAGGTCCTTTATCCATTTCGAGTTTATCTTTGAGTACGGTGTAAGAGAATGGTCGAGTTTCATTCTTCTACATATAGCTGTCCAATTTTCCAAGCACCATTTATTGAAGAGACTGTCTTTTTTCCACTGCATATTTTTTCCTGCTTTGTCAAAAATTATTTGACCATAGAGTTGAGGGTCCATATCTGGGCTCTCTACTCTGTTCCATTGGTCTATGTGTCTGTTTTGATGCCAGTACCATGCTGTCTTGGTGATCACAGCTTTGTAGTAAAGCTTGAAATCAACAAATAACACGGAGGACATGGGGAGATGGAGAGGAGAAGGGAGTTGAGGGAAATTGGGGGGGAGATGAACCATGAGAGACTATGGACTCTGAAAAATAACCTGATGGTTTAGAAGAGGCGGGGGGTGGGAGGTCGGGGGAGCCTGGTGGTGGGTATTATGGAGGGCACGCATTGCATGGAGCACTGGGTGTGGTGTAAAACTATGAATTCTGTTACGCTGAAAAGAAAAAAAAAAAAAGAAGATGGACAAAGGCTCTGGATAGACATTTTTCCAAAAAGAGATATTCAAATGGCCAACAGGTATATGAAAAGGCACTCGACATCACTAAACATCAGAGAAATGCAAACCTAAACTACAATGAGATAATCATTTCAAACCTATTAGGATGGCTATTAGAAAAAGAGTTATAAGTGCTGACAAAGATATAGAGAAAATGTAGCTCTTATATTCTGTTGATGGGAATGTAAATTGGTGTAGCCACTATGGAAAATGACATAGAGGCTCCTCAAAAAATTAAAAATAAAACTACCATATGATCCAGCAGTTCCACTTCTGGATATATATCTGAATGAAATATCATTGTCTTGAAGAGATATCTGCACCCTGTATTTACTGTAGCATTATTTGCAATAGCTAAGAAATGGAAACAACCTAAGTGTCCATTGTTAGATAAATGAATAAAGAAAATTTATTATACATACATATGTACAGTATTGTACATATTTGTTATATATACAAGGAAATATTACTCAGCCATAAAAAAGAAGGAAATACTGCCATTTGCTACAACATAAGTGAAATAAGTCAAGCAGAGAAAGGCAAACACTGGATGGTCTTACTTATATATGGAACCTAAAAAACCCACTCAGAAAAAGAGGAAATATATTAGTGGCTCCCAGAGACAGAGGCTGGAGAGTGCAGGAAATGGGTGTAGGTATTCAAAAGGTACAAACTTCCAGTTACAAGTTTTGGGGATATAAAATACAGTAATGTATAAGGTGACTATAATTAACAATACTATATTGCATATTTAAAAACTGCTAAGAGAGTAGATCTTAAAATTTCTCATTACAAGGAAAAAATGTGACTATGTGAGCTTCAATGGATGTTAACTAAACTTATTGTGGTAATTATCTTACAATATAATACATATATCAAATTTATACAATGTTATGTGTCAATTATATCCCAATAATCTGGAAAAAAAATCACTGACTATCACTTTTGTGAATTCATTGTTAACTATGTTTCATTATGATGAATAACTATGATTATGTATGTTATTAAATGTTTTGGATGAAAAAAAAGAAAAATGAAACTTGGATATTTTTTGTTTAAAAACAAACCTATTTCCATTTATAAAAGCAAAGTAGGAATAATAATAAATGAGGCAACCTGTTTTTCTCAGTTGGTGGTGCAGAAAGCTGTTCTAAGATATAAAAACATTCAATGGATTTTTGGGGGGTGGCGTCACAGGAGAAAGTCTTTATGTTCTTTCCTAAGAGACCTCATGGAAGGTTGACAAATCAGTAAATTTGTCATAATCTTGCCTTCTTCATAGACTTCCTAGATTTGTTTCTACCCCTAGAATAGATCCTTCTGCCAGGAAGCTGTTCATCTTAACCAACCACTTGCATCCCCAACACTCACATACATGACATCCTTAGATATATTGCTGCATATGCTTTGATTATATGCTAGTCTTGCTGGCCAGGAATGACGATGATGACGACAGTGATGATGACAACAATAGTAACAGTAACCAGGGAGAAAAAACATTTAGCACTTACTTTCTACCATGCACTCCTGAAGGCACTTTGCATGTATTAACTAATGTAACCTCAAAATGACAACACAATATGGATGCTGTTATTTTCATCTTCATTTTAGAGATGAGGAAACAGAGGCACCAGTAGGTTAAGTTAGTTGCCCAGGTGCACACAACCAGAAGAGTTGGGGCCTGAGCTCACACCAGGCAGCCTAGGACCAGTGCCTGTGCTCTTACCCGCAAAGCTGCGCTGTTGCACGAACATGGCTAGACATTTTTGATGGGGTCTCATCTGATCTCTGTGAGTCTTGCTGTTTCAGTGCTCAGAGGGCAATCTCGTTATGAAGACGGTAGATAGAGGCCCAACTTCTCATAGGTGCTGAATACCGACAATGTAAGGACCACGCTTTCAGAGGTATAGAGTTGGGCATGCAACATATTAATGGATATTTGTGTCAATTTCAGGGCTAAAGGACTATTTAGAACTCTGCATGATATGGTTCAGAAGCATGAAGTTTGGGGATATTTTGGACATTTTGTTGGTTTGTGGGACAAGGCATGAGAGTGAGTGAGATTAAAAGTCTTTATATGTATGGAGATAAACAGAGACAGAGAAACAGAAAAAGTTCATATTCAAAGTAAATCTATCTGCCATCCTGAGCTGACTTAAAAATCTAGCAACTGATCCTAGTTAAAAGTAAAATACTGTTAAGAGAATTCAGGAGACTTTTTAGTGTACACCCTGAAATCTCAGCATTTTTGTGTGATAGAACTTTGTTTACATGGTCTACCAATAATAGCAATATAAAAACATTGCACCATGTTTTTAGTGAAGTTTCATTTAGTATTTTTTATACTTTGTTTTTCCCTTAGGGAAGGAAAAAAAGAGAAAGAAAATGAAGGGTCACCTTTTATTCCTGTAGTATCCTAACACAATTTCCCTATTAAGTTATGTGGAATTGAAATTGTATTTGCCCAAAGAAAATTGAAGAAAATGCAAAACTCATTACAAAGAATGTGAATATTAAAAACTGAAATAATGGTACTAACCTGGAACTGCAGAAACCATGAACCTCATAATCATTAATTTCCTGTGTTTCAGATGGTATGTGTTATTGCCTTTCTGAGGCAAAGCCTCATGAGACACAATGATGGAGCTGACTGATGAATCTTTCTGAATGGTTTACATGTCCTTCAGTTTATGGCTACCATTACTCTTTATGGGCCCCCTTCTTCTCTTCCTTTTGGCTTTGGGTTTTTGTTTTTTACCCTAAAACCCATCATATCAAATATATTCTTAATTGGTACCTGCCATGTTGATCTTTTCGTGGTTGATGTCAAGTATTTCCATCAATGGACATGTTTGTTTGTTTGTTGGAAAAGTGCCTGAACTCTGTAATTATGGAGAATGTTAGGACATTTTCCTTTAAGTAAAACTACTTCAGTTATACAGTCTTTCAAATTCCTAATCTCACCCCTAAATAAAAAATGTATCAATGTAAAATGTATCACACTAGTTCATGTTGGGTTTAGGAATATACTCATTTTCTTTATCAAATATAAACCCCCAGATTATGTATGTCTATGTAATATTCCTCAGATCCATCATAGTGCCAAAGTTTCCAAGTTATAATTAAAGGTTAGTACAATTGGGGCGCCTGGGTGGCTCAGTCATTGAGCATCTGCCTTCAGCTCAGGTCATGATCCCAGGTTCTAGAACTGAGCCCCACATCTGGCTCCCTGCTCAGCAGGAAGCCTGCTTCTCCCTCTCCCATTCCCCCTGCTTGAGAGAGAGAGAAGGATCTCTCTCTCTGTCAAATAAATAAATAAAATCTTAAAAAAAAATAAAGGTTAATATAATTGTCTTTTATCAAAGCTAATTTAAAGGTATGACTTAATATTACAAATTTTCAAATTGTTGGGAGATTTATTTTCAAAGTCACAACTTATATAGTTTCAGTTTCCCTTTTTGAAGACATGAATATGAAGAATTAAGACCACAGTTCTCTTTCCTCTTAAGCTTTTTTTTTTTTTTTAAGATTTTATTTATGTATTCGACAGAGAGAGAGATCACAAGTCAGCAGAGAGGCAGGCAGATAGAGAGAGGGGGAGCAGAGCAGAGAGCCTGAGGTGGGGCTCGATCCAAGGACCCTGAGATCATGACCTGAGCCAGAGGCTTAACCCACTGAGCCACTTAGGCGCCCCCTCCTCTTAAGCTTTTTGACCAAGGTATCATTTTCCCCTAAGATACAGCTGTACAAATCCATAATAGGAATATTCCAAGTCATAGAAATTGAAAAGTGCCCTCCACGGTGTTGGATTTTCTAAGAGTATCTATTTTCATTGTACGTCTATTTGGAATTCTACTCTTAATACTATCTTTCTTATACTCTGCACACTTACAAACAGTAACAGCATTTTTACTGTTTCTTTTGAAAAACAAAAGTTTTTCTTGAGCTTAGTAACTTTTATTTATTTAGTTTTAAAGATTTTACTTATTTATTTGACAGAAAGAGAGAGTACAAGCACGGGAAGTGGCAGGCAGAGGGAGAGGGAGAAGTAGGCTCCCCGTTGAGCAAGGAACTTGACAGGGGTCCTGAGATTGAGACCTGAGCCAAAAGCAGACACTTAAATGATTGAGCCATCCAGGCGCCCCTAATTTAGTAACTTTTATTCAGAATTTTGGAGGTCATGGAGATGGTTCGAATTATGTTGACAAAACCTTTTATAATCTTACTGTCTTACCCTAACATCCCAGGTGGTTTCAAGAGCTCCAATTTTTTTTTTGCTGTTATGGGGAGAAACTTTGCACATTTCTTATCCCTAACATGACTTTCCCAACCTGTCAACATGCTCTATAGAACAAAAGACCTTCCATTATCAGAGTTTCAACTTTTTCAAAAGGAATTGTAGTTATAGATGCTAAATTATTTTCTCTTCCTGTTACTCATAATGTTTACTTTTATTATATATTTAGAACTATGTGATCAAACCAATTCTTTTGTCTATGCTTTTCAGAAAGCTCAAAGCTAAACAAATGAATTTCTTAATCCATGCATATGTTTCCAACTTCATCTTGCTTTATTATAGATTTCTATGGTTTTAGTCTCATCTAAATTTCTTTAATGTTTTTATCATTTGTAAAGATTTTACTTATTTATCTTAGAGCATGAGTGAGGGGAGGGGGAGGACCAGAGGAAGGGACAAGCAGACTCCACACTGAGCACAGAGTCAGACATGGGTTCAGTCCCATGACCCAGAGATCATGACTTGAGCCAAAATCAAGAATCAGCTGCTTAACTAACTGAGCCACCCAAGTGTCCCTAAATTGCTTTATTTTTTAAGTGGCTCAAAGACTTTTTTAAAAGTAATGGGTTATTAATCATTTTCTCATTTTTGTATATATATGCATATACATACACACGTTTTCATGTATAAGCTATATGTGTATGTATAAGCATATATGTGTGTATATGTTGGAATGAATATATATATATATATTCTTTCCAAACTCTCTCATATCAGTTAAAATGCTATTCAGGCTGCCTCATCACTGTAAATCCTCTTGTGCTATTTCAGTTTTCATTTTGGGGGGCTAGTTTGTAAAAAGTATTCAGGAGCTCAGTGTGGTGCAGTCGGTGGATAGGTTAACTCAGATTCATAAAACAACTGGGATTAACATATGAGACTTTCCATTTGTCCTGGAGCTTCCAAGGCCCATTACACTTCTTAGTTGGATAAAATGACTCATTGCCAAAATCAGATTAAGAAAGTAGCCTTCTGAAGAGTGACACCAGCAAGATAGTGGAATAGGAGTTTTCTACTCTCTTTCCCACACACAACAGAAACCCAAAAAGTAAAAACAAAACAAAACAAAACAAAACAGAACAAAAACACATTGATTTTGACAGTCACCCATACAGGATTATTTTTGTGGAAGTGAAAGAGTACATCTGAAAAAGTTCTAGTACACCACTGGAGCAAAAAAAATCTGAGATTGGACATTGAATAGGGTAAGAGGATTAGTTTCATTTTACTCCTATCACCCCTACCCCAAAGTGGCACAACTCAGTGCCAAGGGAGATGCCTTGACCCATGATTCCTCTCATAGGGGAAAATGGGTGTGTGTGAGTGAGGGCCTGGCTTCCCAGGTGTGTAGGATGCTGCCAGAGAGGCCAAATTCTTTTTCACCTGATTCAGAATACTGAGGTGATCCACATGATTGAAGGACAGGGAAAGGCTGGGAGTATAGTAGGCTAGGCTCAGAATTCATAAGACACGTGGTCCATACTAACTCTTTCATGTATTCCATGAGGAAGCCTGCCCATGAGCTGCTAGGATACCTCACCTATAGACTGCACCCTATCATATGCCCCAAAGGCATTTCCAATGTTCTGCTTGCCTCACTCCCACCCCCACACACATCCCATGGCTGGTTCCCTGTGCAGGCCCCAGAGGGAGAGGAATATGAACCTCTGCAGACAGCTGGTGAGTATGAACAGAAAGCTGGCCCAACTCAATGGGACTGGGAGAAAGCACACAAACTTGAGCACTCAGCACTGCCCTAGAGAAAGCAAATAGAGGCTGTCAGCATCCACCCTGGCTTTGCAGGATCAAGAGAAGAAATGCAATCTTAAGGGTCACCACCTCTCGCCCCACCCAGGAAGAAACAAAAGTATGAAGCAGGAGCATTTATAGAAAAGGTCTTAGAAAGCCTCAGAATCTCCAGCAGGGCTAACAGGTGAAATTATTCATCTCCTGAACCCAGTCAGTAAAGAAAACTGAAGGAAGTGACTCCCTCTTTTTTTTTCTTTAAAGATGTTATTTATTTATTTGCCAGAGAGAGAGAGAGAGAGAGTGAGCACAGATAGACAGAGTGGCAGGCAGAGGCAGAGGGAGAAGCAGGCTCCCCACTGAGCAAGGAGCCCGATGTGGGACTCGATCCCAGGACACTGGGATCATGACCTGAGCCAAAGGCAGCCACTTAACCAACTGAGCCATCCAGGCATCCCAAGTGACTGCCTCTTTAAATGTGAAAACAGCAGTGTAAGACTCCAAGGAACATGAAAAATTAAGGAAACATGACACCACCAAAGTAGTGCAATAATTTTTCAGTAATGGTCCCCAAAGAAATGGAGATCTACAATATGTCAGACATGGAATTTGAAATAGTTGTTTTAAGGAAGCCCAGGAAACTGTAAGAAAACACACAAAAAAGGATAACAAAATCAGGAAGATAATACAAGGACAAAATGAGAAGTTTAACAGAAAAATAGAAATAATAAAGAACCAAACAAATTCTGGAGCAGAATACATTGAATGAATTGAAAAATGAAATAGCATCAACATCAGATCTGATCAAGCAGCAGAAGGCATTTGTGAACTCAAAGACAAGTCATTTGAAATTATCTAGTCAGATAACAAAGGAAAAAGAATGAAAAAGTGTGAAGAAAGCCTCCGTGATTTACGGGATATCATCAAGTGAAGGAATTCACACAATATGGGAGTTCCAGAGGAGAAGAGATGAAAAAAGGGGCAGAAAGAATACTTAAAAGAAATAAAGGTTGAAATTTTCCCAAATTTGGAAGAGATGCGATCTACATTCATGAAGCTTTCCTTCTATAAGAGGAGTAAACAAGGCTAGAAAGAAGTGGGAGTGAGATGAGTGGGTGGCATGATTGTAAAGTTGCATTGAAAACTTTTCTCTCCAGTTAGCTGACTCCCAGAAGGGGCCATTAATAAGAGTCATTCTGCATTTCAGTGCTTTCTTAAACTTAGGGGCAAGACAAACTCCAGGGACTGAAAAGAAGGAAAGAAGACTAAAAGTTTGGAGAGGTCAAGTGATCAGGTATTCAGTTTGGTCAATGGGGTCAAACAGTTCAGCTAATCATTTATGAAATGAGAATGGAAATTTGAAAGGTCTTTGTGAGGCCTTCTCATAGGCAAACCAGGGGAGGCATCTGTGAGTCTTACCTAAGTCATATTCAGAAAGGTGGTCCTTTGCAGTTAATTGTTTCCCAGAACTGAAAAATGTGGAGGACCTCTTAACTATCATTCTTTGTCCAAAGCACAAGTCTCAAGTGAAATTCACATTGTCAGGGGTTATTGGAATGTGAAATTCTCTGCAGAGAAGTGGATCAGAGTGCTACTAAATTGTGGAAGAAACTGTATTGCCAAAAGACCATGAGCCTGACCTTTTAAAAATCCCCTTTGACTCATGAAACTTTAAAATAACCCTTGATATTCCATATTTGCATGGGTAAGAAACAGCCTGCAGAAATTGTACAATTTCCAAGTTGTACATTGGTCCCAATATCCATTTCAAATATGGTCATGGAGGATAATGGATGAGGAAGAACCTCAGATTGCTCTGAGCCTAAGTTTATGGAGAATAATGAGCAAGGGCCAAGAATCCTGAGCTATTTAAGGAACTACCCTCAAGGCAAGGAGGCTTTACAGTTGCTGTCAAAATATCCTCCCCCCCCCCAAAAGTTTTCATTGTGAGTATCCTGCATCTGCTCTATTCTTTTTTAATGATAAATCCATGGAAAGTTGCAGATAGCTTGTTCTTTTAGATCTTAGGTTGCTGGACCTGGAGAAGGCAGGTCTAGACATGATGGTGAGGACTATGCAACTCCTGGAGATACTGGACTTTGAATTGGATGGAGGGAGAGAAGTGGATTGCCTCCCTTGGGGAAATGAGGAGTATGTACTGTGCTTGGGAGGAAGGTGCATCCTTATTTGGTATCATACATGTATATGCATTTACATATGATGGTTCTGAGCCAATCAGGGCTTTCTCTTGTCCTCTGGGATGGGGAGGTTGCAGAGAAGAACAAATTAAAAGATGCTTTTAGGGCCTTAGGAATAAGGTATGTTGACCATAAATCTTTGGAGGGCTATTGGCTGTAGGTTTAATTTCTGAAAATGTGTGTATCTGTTTGGAATGCATTGTGACTATATATTCCTAACCACATTTGTGTCAGCTCAGTGGTATGAAACCACTAGGGCAAATCCAGAAAGTCCATTTTTTGCTGGCTAGCTAAGAATGTGTGAGTATGGTGATCAAGGTTATCAAAGGAGCCCACAATCCCTGCAAGAATTATTTAAAAATGACGTGTATGGCACAATTCTGGGGCCAAGAATGCCCAATCTGAGCAAATTTGTACTGATTTTATAACCTCTCCCATTGAGACAGGAAATGTGGCATTGCAAATTATTTCTTTCTATCCCTAGAAAAGGGACGGATGAACATCATGTGTGGGGATGAGGGAGATAGACGATGAGCACAACAAAAAAGGCAGCCCACGGTCTGAAACACGAATGCCATAAATTCACAAGTAAAGCATTATTAAAAATTTCCAGCCCCATAAATGCTGCCATTAATCACTTTCAAATTAACCTGATGTGAGTTAAATTATTGCAAGTTCCTGTGTAAATTAAATCATTATTAGTTGCAGGCTTTTTTTCTTTTTGGTACAGGCAACAGCTGAGAAGTAAGGGATGGGGAGGCCTACTGGTTTCAATTTACAAAGGAAGGTTTGGGGGAAAAAGATTTTTGCTTGATTACAAGAGCAAACCCACTTCACAATATAATATCACAATAATTGTAGCCATATATCATAACATGTCATAAGTCCAGGATAAAGCTCAGCCGCCTTTCGTAAGCAGCTGCCAAGAAGGCAAGACAAGCGAGTGAATGAGGTAATGGATTTCTTTCCCCTCATTCCACTAGAGAGCAGTGTTCTTTTGTACAAATCAGGTAGGTTGTTTCTGCAAAGAACCTGGGAAGAAAATCTACGTAAGAGAAGTTTTTGTAGCAGCAGAAAGGACTCTCTCCCTTGCTATAAATCTATGTCTTCTGAATAAAAGGTAAAGACAGTATTTTCCAGCAAAGGTCACTCTTATTTTCTTAGGTGTATTTCTAATACTCTCTCTTTCTTTTTATTGGAAAAGGTGTTGGTCATTTAAAAATCCTTTCTGTCTTACAGTAAACTTTTTCAGATGACATTCTCCTGCCAAAATGGATCTGTCAGTGAATAGTGGTTCTCTTTCTAGGTAAAACAAGGATACAATTTTTTTAAAAAATACCTACAACACTTCATGAGATAATAAACAACTCTGTCAGGGATAGGAATAAATGCAGATGAAAGGAAGAGTGAAGAGAAGGAATACAAGTATCTTTTGAAAAGGTTTCTGACTCCCTCTTTTATTAACTCATTATACTGCCAGTACCTCCATTACTTTTGTTGAGAACAGCAAGTTTGCATGATAGGCATGTGTCTGCCTCTCTAAGAGAAAATATCCTGTCATAGGCAATTTGGCTACAACTCCGTGATGGATCAGTTGACATTCCAAGAAGCCCAAGGCCACCCTAACAATAGCTGAAGTTTGCCTCCTCATTTCACATTGTGTAAATATATTACTAACCCTTCAGTCTCAAGCACATGGAAATAGGCAAAGCAAAAGCAGTTGAGTTTCTCTCTCTCTCTCTCTCTCTCTCTCTCTGTGTGTGTGTGTGTGTGTGTGTGTGTCTGTAACTGGCTGCCTTTCTTGTTCAATAAGAATTAAATTACTGGGTAATTTTGGTTTCTTCTAGAAGGAAATGAATATGCTCTTAAGTATTTAGAATCACTAGAGAGCCTTTTAGGCATTCCTGGATACAAATCAATGTCACCTGAAGTGTGGTTTCCTTATGCATTCAGCCCCATTTTTCTCCATTTGCTCTTTGTATTATTTTTTGATACACCACATCACTCTGCTATTTCCTTTTCCTAAACATACTGAACAATATAGTTGTAGGCAAAAATATCTTGGGAGAAAATAAATGGAAAAAAATCTGAGGCCTGACAAATAACAGTAAAGGCTCTTCAGAGTATTCACTGTGTTAATTTAGAAAATTGGAGCATGTAGTGTCAAGTTTGACATCAGCAAATCAGCAAACTTATTTGGACCTGCTCATCTTTGCCAGTGTGTTGTAGTTTTCGACACAGTAGATGTAGGGAACTTAATATTCCTTGACCAAAATAAACTTTGGCTTCCTGAATTACGAATCCAGGTATCTAGAAGAACAGAGTTTCACATACGATTTGGCACATAGACAATGCTGAATAAACTGGGCTGAATACATGAGTGATTGAATGCAGAGAGAAAGTAATAAATCCCTCCATTCCAATCTGGTTTAATGCCAAAGTCTTAGGATTCAACAACCACAAGAGCTTTGCTTATATCACAAAAATCCACACATCTAATAATTAGATATCAAGAATAGTACAGAGGACTTCACAGGGACTCTATACACAGGCAGACCTGGGTTTGAATCATGGCTGTACCACAAATATCATGGGTCACATGGTGCCAAGCTCTCTAAGCCTTGCCTTTGGCATTTATATAAGCAGCAAGATTACTAATCCTTCCTTTCCAAAAGTATGTGGGTGATAGGTAACTTTGCTTTGCTCAAAACAGACACTTGAAAATGGAAGGAAATCTATCTAGATAATGGGGTCACCCAGCCAGAGGCATAATCTCTCTTTTAAACAAAATCTTTTGATTAGGTCAAATTATATGAATAACCCAGGGGAAATGCTAGAAGACTAGAATTTCTTGGCCACAAACACATTTTGGTCCCCCTAGGAAGAAAGTCACCTAAGTGAATAATTAAGTGAGCATTTGATTTGAAATCTCTTGAACATCTCAGCCTGAGAGCTGAAGAAAACAGACTATTTCTAAAGTTTGTTGGATTTAGAATCAATGCTTTAAAAGGACTTAACAAACTGTAAATGCCTATATATACCCATTTGGGAGGGCAGGTTGGCAATATATTCAAGAGCCTTAGAAAGATTCATGAACTTTGAGGTAGTAATTCTATTGCAAGGAATCCATCCCAGAGAAATAACAATCTGAGATATGCAGCCAAAAGCTTACATACAAGACTGTTTCTAACATTTTTATAATAGTGAAAAATTGGATACAATTTAAATGTCTAACAATAGGGGATTAGTTAAATATATTATGTATTTCCTTACAATAGTCTATTATGAAGCCATTAAAACTGCATTCTCAGATAATGTTTAATGACATGGTAAATGCTCAAGTATAAATTTAAGTGAAAAAAGAAGAGGATATAAAAACTGAATTTACAATGGGATGCCAATTTTGTAAAACTGAGCATTTCACATAATTACTTTTATTCAACATGTTTTAAGTAGCCAACCAAAATATTGTCAAAGCATGAAAAGCTAAGACAAATGAATTTCAAGTTTAAGAGTGAAGTACTGTTCTCAGATTAATAATCATGATCATAGTATAATAGAGTTCATATTTTCTTCTTCACACATTTTGTTGTTCTCCAAATTATGATGTAAGGATATATAACATTTATTGACAGAAACACTTAACCACTTTTGATTAGATTTTACTACAGAGGAATTGTAGTCTAAGATATTGCTTTTTACTTTGCATTACTACATTTAAGGAATCTAGGGGCATGTTTGGCAAATTTTTGGATGGGCCCAAATGAGTTAGTTTGGTACTTCTATCTAAATTTTCGAAGGGAGAAAAAGTATATTGTGATTAATTTTTTGTAGACATATCTGACCAACTAGTTAAGGGGACTCCATAGAAGTTTCTTTACAAGGAAATTGTAAAAAACCTACTGAGGTATAATTAAGTGAACAAGAAGGAGCTAGATACATTTAGTTGCCCTCAGAGAAAACCAGTGTTTGTAAGTGTCCTCAGCTTAGTGGCCCTGCTCATCCCTGTGGGACCCTGTCTGGGACAAAAGGAGGAGGAGAGAGAATTATAGATGAAACATGGACATGATGCTCCCCTGAACTCTGTAACTTATGTGGACCCAAATGATACTTATTTAGGATACCTCCAACAGATTATTATATGAAAAGTAAAAATAGGCATTCTGCCTTCCTCGATAGTGCTGATACCCTGAAGACTTACAGACTATTGATATAGAGATTATGGGCTTAGTTCATCATTGAGAAAAACTTTTCACTTGGGCCAGAAGCCACTGGCAAGAACACTGTATTCCTGGTAGAGAAACACCAAGAGGCACTGTGCCTGCAAGAGAGAGAATATTTTCTTCAACATGTGTGAGGTACCCACTAGGTGCTCCCACATATAATGTAGGAGGGAGGTAATTTGTATGCAGTTGGAGTTTCTGAGTGAAAAAGGGAGACAGACAGAGCCAGGGAAATAAAATATATTTTGGTCCTATTTCCCTGGAAGCTATTTATTTTCAGATCAAAAGCTCAAGTTGTTTACCCAATCAAGATTTTCACACTCTTCCACCTATGGGGGCACTGAACTAGATCAAAGTCCTCAGGACTGATCTGGAGCAAAACTGATGCTGAATTGGATTTTTTTTTTTAAGATTTTATTTATTTATTTGACAGAGAGAGAGATCACGAGTAGGCAGAGCAGCAGGCAGAGAGAGAGGGGGAAGCAGGCTCCCCGCTGAGCAGAGAACCCGATGCGGGGCTCCATCCCAGGACCCTGAGATCATGACCTGAGCCGAAGGCAGAGACTTAACCCACTGAGCCACCCAGTCACCCCCTGAATTGGATTTTTAAGGAAAGTTGCAGTGAGTAAAATGAAAGCAAAATACCAGAGTGCTAGCCCCAATATCATACAGATGATATCTGTATGCAGATGATATACATCTGTATACAGATGATATCCAATATCATACAGAATGTAGAATAGATAGTATGTTTCAACAACACATGGATATATACTGCTAATTTCTGCTGTTGAAAGTGTTTGTTACACATCTGATTAACTCAACACATCATCAGGGTTCATCTGACCCAATATTAGTTTCTGAATTTCTTTTTTGAGGTGCCTGAGTGGCTCAGTCAGTTAAGGGTCTGCTTTTGGCCCAGATCCCTGGGTCCTGGGATGGAGCTCCGCATCTGGCTCCTTGCTCAGTGGGGAGTGATGCAGAAATGAAAAAAAAATCACCGATCATACTAAATAGTGTTTATAATTATAACTGCAAATGGTTTGTAGAGAGCAAAGAAGATACAACCAAAGTTATATCATCCAAAAGTTCCAAAATTATTATTAATTTTGAAAGATTTTATTTATTTGAGAGAGAGACAGAGAGCGAGTGCACACGTGAGAGCACAATAAGGGGAAGGAACAAAGGGAGAGGAAGAAGCAGGCTTGCCGCTAAGCAGGGAGCCCCATGCTGGGCTCCATCCCAGGACCCTGAGATCATGAGCTGAGCCTAAGGCCGACCTGAGTTGAAGGCAGACGCTTAACCGACTGAGCCACCCAGGTACCCCAAAATTATTTTTAAATACTGCATTGTGATGATGCAAATGCAATAAAGATAAGAATTAATGATAAGCTAGATCCTATTAGATATGTATTTGAAATACAGAATATGTATGGGACACAACCCAGGTTCATGCCTGACTGCTGATGAGCAATTAGTTGCATTCAGAGAATGTTGCCCATTGTGGGCATATATAGTGTTAAAATCAGGAAATTATGAAATAAAAACTTGAGCTATGTTCAAATTTTCATTTAAATTTCTAAATGAAAAAAAAATTCTAAATGATTTTCACTATCCCTCTCTTCTTACGATTTTGATTTTTTGTACAGTTAAAAAATATAAAAAATTAATTAAAAGAGTACATTGGATCCAGATGGTAAATAGCAATGACTGTTTTTCCTGGCATATGAGCATGAGGCTTTAGCATGAGGCCTACAAGTAGTTAGGTTCTTGAACTAGACCCAGGTGTGATGCCAGACCAGGAATATTTCATGGCACAGTTGTGGGAGTTCATTTAAAATTAAGGCACATGTGGTAAAAATAAAATTTGGGGCCAAAATTATAATCACATAAAAGGTGCTAATGTCTTACGACAAACACAGCAGTAAATTTCTTAGGCAATATCTCCCTCTCCCTTTCTGCCTCCTTTTCTTTCTGCTTTTATCTTCTTCATTTCCCTCCCTATCTCTTCCTCTGCCTTCTTTTGTGAGTCTGGATTAATTTAGCGACTGCTGAAAGAACATCTAAATGGCTGTCCCCACTTTATTCCAATTATGGATCAAGAGAAAAAATGTTGGCTGTCTCTCAAGGAAAGCCAATCCACTGAACTCTTCCAGAAAAATTTCCAAACTCGAGGGATTTATATGGTTTCAGAGGAAGGATTCTAAACAAGGAATAATTACTTTAATCCTAGCTAATATAGTTTGCAGGAGATCCTTTTCATATTCTTGACTGCTGCAAATGAGTGAGTTAGTCTGTATATATATATATATTTTTTAAGATTTTATTTATTTGTCAGAGAGAGAGAGTGAGAGAGCGAGCGAGCACAGGCAGACAGAGTGGCAGGCAGAGGCAGAGGGAGAAGCAGGCTCCCCGCCAAGCAAGGAGCCCAATGTGGGACTCGATCCCAGGACGCCGGGATCATGACCTGAGCCGAAGGCAGCCGCTTAACCAACTGAGCCACCCAGGCGTCCCAGTCTGTATGTATTTATTGAGTAGCTATTATATGCCAGACCCAGGGAATACAAAAATACATAAGAAATGGGCCGTCCTCCGAATGAGAAATGGATTCAAATAGTAAGCAATTACAATAATTCAAGGGCAAAGTAAGCAACAAAAGGTGTAAGGGGAGCAACTCACAGCAAAAAAGGGAATGCATTCCTGAGAGAGACCCAAGAGCTCTGTCAAAGCAATACAAACAAAAGGTAGCCTGAGTTTAAACATTAATTTTGAAACACTTTGTATATTTTCTGCTTATTTCATAGGTAAGCAGATAAGATTCATTTACTCTGTGACAATAGATGATGTGACATAGTTATCACAAGCTTAAGCTACCTATGAATCAAGTCATTACCTTTCCATTGTTTCAGAGTACATGTGGTTGAGGAGCCCTTTGGCAAGCAAGCTAAGTGAGAATGATGCCTTAACTCTGGACTAACCTTTTACCCAGCCAAACTAATGTTTCTTGCCAATGGCCTGAATCTCAATCCAAAGGGCCATAATGTCATAAAATGGATGAAATGGATTTTTTCAGCTTACCCACTAGGGTAGTAAAAAATATATAAAATCTACATCCAAATGCACGCCATAAATTTCCATTGCTTTAGGGGCAAAATTAAAGCATTTCTATTTCCTTTTTTATTCTGGATCACAGCCCTGGTTTTTTTTTTAATTTTATTTATTTTTTTTATTTTTTTCCCCCCTTCCTCAAAAGGACTTCCAACTCTCAAGGTCATTTTCTTTTTAAAAGTTATCCTGGTAACTTCTAGAATAGCTGTTCTCTCTGGGAATGCTCATTTTTTTTTCCTTCCACATAATCTACCCCTTCCCCACGTACCCCTCAGGTCCCATATTTTCAGTAATGCAAATTGGGCAATTACTTATTTTTTGTTAGAGTAAAAAGCACATCCACAGGCACACAAATGCATCTTGGATCTCATTCATGCAGAAAAATTACTGGTAACTTGAAGAATCTGCAAGTAATTTTACAAAAATGTTTAGTGAGTTTTGCCAAGGATGTCTGACCCCCGGCCTTGCTTCACTGATGTAAGTTTTTGAGTGTTTGGCCTGATCAGTACCAGCTGTGAGTGCTCTGGTTGTGCACATCAGATGTTAAGCGAAGGAGAAAGAATGGCATACTCCAATGCTTGAAGGTTTGTGAACTAGGACAAAAATAAGACTACGGTTAAAACTGAAGCATGTCTTTCATTCTGTTAAGCTCCCCTTTGCTCAGTTAAGCTATTTGATTGTACCCTAGTGTCACTTAAAATCTCTCTCAGTCAGATGCTACTTAGACCAGAGAGAATGGATATCTCTAATGAAGGATAAGCAGAATTCATTAAAAAATAGTTTTGCTTACTAGAGATTTCTAAAAGTATATTTTTGGTCCAGATTTCTTCATGGAGTTCTAAGGGAGAAAATAAAAACAATACAATATTAATAATGCAATTTCCTTAGAGAGCAGCAAGGAATCTATTCCAGAACACATTGTTTTAATAGAAGTTAACATAGTTTAGCTTTTTTTATTTCTGCTTTGAAAGATCATGGGGCTGCTGAAGGCATGGGATATTTTGAGTATATTTACATCCAGCCTAAATGCCGTCATGGAGATGCCTCTAAATCCATTTATAAAAGTGGAATTATGTAGTCTATACTTTATTACATTTGAGCATAAACTAGGACAATGTTCATGGTATCAGAGCAACATACATTTGAAGTCGGGAATGGCAGATACAGTTGCTAAAGACTGGTGTTGGGAGAAATGTGGTAGTTAGGACTTGGTGGTAGAATATCCATAAGAGCAAACAAAACAATAGCAGTATTGTTCATAGTAGCCAAAAAGTAGAAGCAACTCAAATGATAATCCCACTGATGAAGGGAGAAATAAATGGTATATCCATATAGTGAAATATTATTCAGCTACAAAAGAGGATGAAGTATTGTTACTTGTCATAAAGTGCGATGGGCCTTGTAAAGGTTATGTTAAGTGAAAGAAGCCAGAAACAAAGGGCCATATATTAGAGGACTATATTTATGTGAAATTAAAAAAAGGCAATTCCACAGAGATGTAAAGTGAAATGGAGAAAGACTCTTAGTGGGAATGGAATTTACTTATGGATGATGAAAATGTTCTGGAACTAGATAGTGATGATACTTACACAATTTTGTATATGTAGTAATGGCCACTGAATTGAATACTTTTAAAGGGTAAATTTTATGCAATGTGAATTATATCTCAATTTTTAAAAATTGTGTGAAGGGGGTGCCTGGGTATCTAAGTTATTCTTGATCTCAGCTTAGGTCTTGATCTCAGGGTCATGAGTTCCCTTCATGCTCAGCATGCAGCTTACTTAAAAAAAAATCAGTAAAGAAAAACAAGGTAACTTGTAATTTTAAAATATATGATGCACATTTTTGTGTGCTCTTTATTTTCTCCCTCTGAAACTCTATTAGAAAGCTTTATTGCATTATCCAGGTCTTTTAACATTTCTTTCATATTTTATACTTCCTCTCCATCTCTGTTTCATTTTAGCTTTTTAAAAAATATCTACTTCCTGGGGCACCTGGGTGGCTCAGTGGGTTAAAGCCTCTGTCTTCAGCTCAGGTCATGGTCCCAGGGTCCTGGGATCGAGCCCCACATTGGGCTCTCTGCTCAGCGGGGAGCCTGCTTCCTCCTCTCTCTCTGTCTGCTTCTCTGCCTACTTGTGATCTCTGTCAAATAAATAAATAAAATCTTTAAAAATAAAAAATAAAAAAATTTAAAAAATATAAAAAATCTACTTCCTTGCTCATGAGTTTTCCTTTTCAACCATGTCTGATTTCCTGTTAAGCCTACATATTGACATTGGAGTTTAATTATTTTTTTTTCATTTTTAGATGTTATATTGCATCTTTATCAAGTTTGGTCATTTTTTGTGTGTGTTTCATAGCTATGTATTCAATACCCTCTTTGATTTCTTCAGTTGTAATAAACTTTTTAATGATTTCTATTTGATAATTCCAACATATTCAAACTTTGTGAGGCTGATTCTTGAGTTTGTTGCTTCAACGACTCTCATTCATAGTATCTTGTTTCTTCAGCTATGTCCTTTGTATATATATGTGTGGGGAAGTGGGAGGGAGGGTAGGAGATGTGCTCCTTGGGACTTTATAGTAAATTTTGAAAGTTGCTCTTAAACATCACTTTTCATTAAGGATTTGCTTCTGTTAGCTGCATGGATTAAAACAAAACAAAACAAAACAATAGAAACACTCTGGACTAATTTAAAACTAAATTTCAGTTTAGGGATTTCAAAACACCCAGGTAACATTGCCAGTAAAAACATGTATGAAAGCTAGGTATGGTTTATCAAGAGATAATTTTTTTCTTTCTTATTTTTAAATCCTTACCAGGGAAGAGCCTAAAACAGATATGTTTTCTCCAATATTTTCTTTTTAAAGATAATTTTTATTTTAGTAGAAAAGAAAAGGGTTCCTTTCAAGAATTCTGGATTTATCTGGGATTTTATGATCTTGCCATATATAAACCCTAATTTTGTTTCCTGATCCCTATGAAGAGAGCACAAAATAAAGTAAATTAAAATGAGGAATCTCATTTGTATAAGAATATATATTGCAGCTTTATTTTCGTAGCCTCAAGCTGAAAACAACCCAGATACCAATTCACAAGAGAATATATAAACAAATTAGGATATCTTTTTATAATGGAATACTCCCTAACATTAATTAAAAACAACAACAACTGATACACAAAATGATATTGATCAGTCTCAAAACATTATGTTGGGTGAAAGAAGCAAGATCAACTAAGTTTGAAATCAGGCAAGGCTAATCTACAGTGATTACAAATCAAAATAGTGATTACAAATAGGGAATTAGAACTAACTGGAAAGATATGAGAAAACTCCCTTTATCTTTCCTAAAAATGTTTTTATCTTAAGTGAGGTTAGCTGGAGTGTGTGTGTGTGTATGTACACACGTATGTATATATACACATATATGTATATATATTTGATGAGCTTTGTCAAGTTCTGTGCTTTTCAGTTTATATATCTCAGCAAAAACAATGACGTGTCTGTGGAAGAGGTAACAAACTAAATAATTATGTTTTATAGATAAATGAAAGCAAAATAGGGGGACTGATGACCTTTTAGAATAGAAGAGTACAGAAAAATCAGATGGATCAGTGAATTTAATAAAATTGATTTATTTAATCTCAGCTGAGGATTACAAGTACCTGGGCACTGGTATTTCCTTTTCAACCCCACATGGTTGACATCACTAATTGTTTCAACACGTTTTATGTTTACTTTGATGCAGAATTATTTTTTCAAAAACATTTCTAGGAAATCATTTCCAATTCACAAATGAGAATGAAATTTTTAAAAAAAGATTTTATTTATTTGACAGAGAGAGAGAAACAGACACAGAGAGAGCACAAGCAGGGGGAGAGGCAGGGAGAGAGAGAAGCAGGCTTCCCGCTGAGCAGGGAACCGGACTCAGGGTTAGATCCCAGGACCCTGAGATCATGACCTGAGCCGAAGGCAGACACTTAACAACTGAGCCACCCAGGTGCCCCAAGAAAGAAATTATTAGCTACTAATATTTTAAAAAGCTTTAAGTAGCTCATGTATTAATTCCTTTTTCTCTCATCTCCTATTAATGAGATAAATGTTGTTAATACTTCCTAAAAATTGTATTTAAGTTCTGATTACATCTCTCCCCCTCCAATACAACCATCGTTGCCCAGCCACCATCATGTTTAATTCGACTATCACTTCTTAATTGTTTTTCTTATTTCTACCCTCTCAATTCTTCCTTTCTACATAAGAGCCTAAGAGCAGAAAGATTCTTTTAAAACACCTCAGGTAAGTGGTCTTCTACTTCTTTTAAAGTAAAAGCCAAGTCTTTATTGTGGCATAACTGCCCTGTTAGTCCTAGCTCCAACTAACTTTCTTGCCTTTTCACTCTGATCTCTCCACTGGAGCCAGGCTGAACTCTGCCATTCCTTCAACACAGCGTGCATGCGTCTGGTTCACTGTCTGAGCATTTATCATCCTTTCTGCTGAAAACAGTTTCCAAGTTATCTTCATGGCACATCACCTCACTTTCTTCAAGTAGCTATTCAAATGTCAACTCACCAGAGAAGCATTTTCAGACCCCTCTATTTAAAACATTACACAGTCTTCCATCATTGTGTATGCTGTTGTTTCTTTTACTGCTTGACTTTTTTTTTAAGCACATCTCTCTCTCTCTCTCTCTCACACACACACACACACACACACACACACACACTTTCCTTTCTGTCTCCCTCCACTTGAAAATAAAATATGTACATGGAGGTCATGTTTTGTTCACTGACCTATCTCCACACCCTAGAATGCAGAAGTTATTCACTTATATATTCCCAAAACCTGGAACACAGTACGATTTCATAAATAGTTACTTCAATTAATATACTCAAGGAATGAATATATATATATGTGTGTGTGTGTGTGTGTGTGTATATATATATATGTATGTATTTTTAAAAGACTTTTTTTATTTATTTGACAGAGACACAGAGAGAGAGAGAGGGAACACAAGCAGGGAGAGTGGGAGAGGGAGAAGCAGGCTTCCAGCCAAGCAGGGAGCCCAATGTAGGACTTGATTCCAGAACCCCTGGATCATGACCTGAGTGGAAGACAGACGCTTAATGATGGAGCCACCCAGGCACCCCAAGAATTTATATTTGGGAGGAAAAAAAATAATGTTATGTCCCTCATCTTGAGAACAAAAGAAAAAAAAAGTAGACTGTTCTTCTCCCCTCCCACACTATCATAGATATGGAGACATCATTTTTGAAAGGAAACAGACATGTTCTAATGATATTATAAATTATATATATGTAGGACAAGTTGTTTGATGCTCTACTCTTTTTTCATTCTTTTTATTTCTGTGTTTCAGTTTTCATAACTTATATTGACCTGAATTCAAATTTACTGTTATTTTATTCTGTTGTCAACCTATTGTTAAATTTATTCAAAAATTCTTAATTTTAGACATTTTATTTTACAGTCATATAGTTTTCTTTTTTTGTTTTTTACTTCTTTTTTACTTCTTTGTTTTTCTTCTCTGTTAAGATTCTTTCTTCAGCTATTGTATTCATCATTGCCTCTGTTTTTTTTTTTAACATATTTTGGTATGTAATTGATATGTTGATATTTTAAATTCTTCGTCTACTAATTCTAACCGCTGAGGCAACTATGTGTCTATTTCTAATTCTTACTTTTGCTGTTGATTTTTGGTTATATTTTCCTGCTTCTTCACATGTCTTGCAATTTGTGGATGTATGTCAGATATTATATATTTTTTAAAAAAGAGAGACTAAAATATTTACCCCCCAGAGAGAAGAAGCCCTTTCCTTTCCCTGGCAGCAAGGTGAGAAGATGAATACATTTTCATCAACAGCTGTGCTGTTCCAGCAGTGGGTTTTTCAGTTTCAGTTTGCTATTTCAGTTTGTTTCAATTCTGTTTTGTTTTGAATGTTTTCTTTTTAAGATTTTATTTATTTTTGAGGAAGAGAGAGAGAAAAAGCATCCATGTGAACGTGAGTGAGGGGAGGGGCACAGGTAGAGGGAGAGAGAGAGAATCTCAAGGAGACTCCACGCTGAGCTTGGGGCTTGATTTCATGACCTTGAGATCACAGCTTAGCTGGAATCAAGAGTCAGAGGCTCAACCAATGGAGCCACCAGGTGCCTCTGGTTTTGAATGTTGTGAGGATGAGATCCTTGTTATGTATATTATAAGCACATCATTATAGCAGGACTTTGGGATCAAAGTATAAGACTATGAAGACCTCTCTCCCTTTCCAGTCTAGTCCCCAGGATCCTACAATGCCACAGTGTCACACTTCTGATAAATATTTTTTGAGAGAGATCTTATAGGTAGAAAAAATAGGCCTTCCACATGCCAGCCAATTATTCCATTTACATGGCTGTTAAAAACTCTCCTAATTTCTTGCTATCCCAGCTGATTCAATTCTTCCTTCTATGCCTACATTCAGAAAATGGCCCAGAGATGAAAGACTTAACAATGTGCATTTACCCAAGATCTCATTCTTAGCAGGGAACCTGAAATAGGACTTGATCCCAGGACCCTGGGATCATGACCTGAGCCAAAGGAAGATGTTTAACCAATTGAACCACCCAGGTGGCACCCCTGCCCCCCAAGATCTCATTTTTATTCTTCTCTAGAACTTAGAGAGAAACTTTTTTTTTTACTTTTTTTTAAACACACTCTTGAATGTCTTAAAAAAGCAATTATTTTCTTGTTCTGCAGGAAGCAATGGTTTTACATGAATTTCTGCTTTCTAACAGACGTTAAACTCTGATAAATTATTGGAAATGAGTATAGTCCTGAGAAATTTGAGATGTCATATTTATAGAAGCAGACATTTCCTTCTTTCATACCTGCTGGTAAGAATAAGCAATTGCTAAGAAGAAAAGTTGATAAGTAATAACTAGGAACCAAATAACCAGGAGTTAGAGACCTGGCTTTCAAGTTTTTCCCCAAATTTTTAAAACAATCATGCTTGAAACCAACTCTCTGAGGATAAGAATTTCTTCTTTGAAAAAGAAAAGGGGTGGGTGTTATTTTTAAATTGAGTAGCTTAAGAATAAGCAGTAGGAAGAGAGTAAATAAGGATCATAAGAATTTCCTACACTGTAGAAGTAATAATGCCAATAAGATTTCAAATAAAATTATAAATAATTATCTAGGGATTTTCTTCAGAGTGCTCGAATGGGAAGATAAATGACTTCTGCCAAATAAGAGTATGACATTAAGGACATTGCCTTTATAGACTTCTGTTTCTCCGTATTAAAATCACAGCCTTTAATATCCCTTCTAGTTTGAACCTTTTTTGACCCCTTTCTGATATTTATTAGGATATCCACACAGCGGGGTGCCTGGGTGGCTCAGTGGGTTAAGCCTCTGCCTTCAGCTCAGGTCATGATCCCAGGGTCCTGGGATCTGAGCCCCACGTCCGGCTCTCTGCTCAGTGCAGAGCCTGCTTCCCTCTCTCTCTGCCTGTCTCTCTGCCTACTTGTGATCTTTCTCTGTCAAATAAATAAATAAATAAATAAAATCTTAAAAAAAACGGATATCCACACAGCCTCTAAGACTTAGTAAAGTACTGCAGTTATGACCTTAGGCTCCAGAATAAAACAGATTTGAATTTGAATCTCAGCTCTCTTCACTATGATCTTGAGGCAGTTACTTAGATTTTTTGAGCCTCAACATTTTTGTTTGTAAATTGAAATAAAAAGTATCATCTCAAACTGTTCTTGTAGGAATGAGATAACCAAGACTCAGTACATATAAATAAACACTGCATTTCCTCACTTCTAGGCACCATTAATTTAATAACATTTTGTGAGGGTAAAATATGAACAATACTTTCCAATTAAATATATACATTTAATTGTAAGCTGTTTCCTAATTTAAGACTCTAAAATGAGGAAACAATAACATTTCATTAAAGAAATCACTTCCATGTATCTCCCATTTTTTTTTGCTATAATTTTCTACTGGTGAATAATGGTGGGATTACTAAAAAGAGGGAAAGAGAAAGTACTATGGTTTTGAATGACCAATTATCATTCACAGATCAAATCATAAATGTAACTCTGTACCACTTTTCTACTCAGAAAGAAGACAGTAGAATTACACTGTTAACTCGAACTTAGGTTAGAGAAAAGTTGAAGGCCCACTTTCTTTTACAAATTCTACCTAAATTGTATTTGTATGCCAATTCCCCAATACATCTTTAGAGAGTAAATGAGATAAAATTATCTTAGTGGCTGCCAGTGTTACTTCATTACTAACATAATTTTTCAGCTTATGTAACAAGCTATATTTCTAAGAAAAAGAGCAGCAGCTTGGGGCAAAGCAATATAGGTAAGACAAAAAAATGAAGAAAATCACGGGTCTAAACTGAGGAATAATCATAAAATTTCTGCTATATTGAACAGAAAAATCAGGTTAGATGCCTTTCTAAAAATTCTGTTTGTGTGCCTATTTTGCAATTAATATTTTTAAAAAGACTTATCTAGAATGAAAACCTATCAAACACTTAATGAATTATTTCCTTTTATTCTTTTTTTAAAGTTCATTTTATTTTATTTCTTTTCAGTGTTCCAAAATTCATTGTTTATGCATCACCCCCAGTGCTCAATGCAATATGTGCCCTCCATAATATCCAGCACCAGGCTCACCCAACCCCCCACCCCTTTCCCCCCCAAACCCTCAGTTTTTTCTCAAAGTTCACAGTCTCTCATTGTTTGTCTCCCCCTCCAATTTCCCCCAACTCACTTCTCCTCTCCATCTCCCAATGTCCTCCATGTTAATTCTTATGCTCCACAGGTAAGTGAAGCCATATGATAATTGACTCTCTCTGCTTGACTTATTTCACTCAGCATAATCTCTTCCAGTCCTGTCCATGTTGATATAAAAGTTGGGTATTCATCCTTTCTGATGGAGGCATATACTCCATTGTATATGGACCATATCTTCTTTATCCATTCATCCATTGAAGGGCATCTTGGTTCTTTCCATAGTTTGGCAACTGTGGCCATTGCTGCTATGAACATTGGGGTACAGATGGCCCTTCTTTTCACTACATCTGTATCTTTGGGATAAATACCCAGTAGTGCAATTGCAGGGTCATAGGGGAACTCTATTTTTAATTTCTTAAGGAATCCCCACACTGTTTTCCAAAGTGGCTGCATCAACTTCATTCCCACCAACAGTGTAAGAGGGTTCCCCTTTCACCACATCTTCTCCAACACTAGCTGTTTATTTACTGTCTTGTTAATTTTGGCCATTCTAACTGGTGTAAGGTGGTATCTCAATGTGGTTTTGGTTTGAATCTCCCTGATTGCTAATGATGATGAACATTTTTTCATGTGCCTGTTATTCTTAATGTCTTGAATTCCATATTTACTTAAAGTATAATGTACCCCATGTTAATGGAATTACAAACTAGGGAAGGTACAATTTCTCTTTCTCCCCTTTCTCTCTCCCCTACCTGTCTGTCTATTTTGGCACTTCACCTATACTCTTTTTTTTAAAGATTTATTTATTTGAGAGAGAAAGGGATAGGGAGGGGTAGAGGGAGAGAGAATCTCAAGAAGACTCCTTGGTGAACATGGAAACCAACATGGGATTTGATCCCAGGACCTGAGATCTTGACCTGAGCTGAAACCAGGAGTCAGACGCTTAACCGACAGCACCACCCAGGCATCCCCACACCTGTACTCTTTACCAAAAGTGTAGTCTGAAAAAAATATTTAGCTAATGTTTCCATAATCACTTTTAATATGAAGGATCATGATCTAGAAAAATACCAAAGGAATTAAACAGGAAAATTAAAATGGATTTGACCAAAGTAAACATGACTGACTAGGAGGGAAAATAATTTTTTATTTTTCTCCTTACAGAATTGGTCAAAACCAAATGAAGGAAGTTTTAAAATTTGGAATGTGGAATTTTGGAGAGAGATTTTTAAAGAAAAAATATGAAAAAAACTTACAGAAAGATTTTAAACAACCTGAGTCTAAACTCAGGTAAATTACCTGAGAACCTGTGTTTTATTACAGTAACCAAATCAAGTCTTGATAAATCTCCCAAAACTTTGTTATCTCCTTTAATTTTACAGTTCATGGTAGAGAAGAACAGTGCTTTGTCTAGTGTATCCCACTCTTTGGAAAACAAAACAAAAGTTCTGGTAGGTGAATAATTTGGCTTTTTGTATGGAAACACTTTAGAAATATTATAAAATATCTAATCTATTCCACATGCCAACCCAAAATAGGACCTGCAAATGAGTCCATTAGGTATGAAGGCAATGATGGGAATAATTATGAATTGTTATTATTTATCATGGGTAGGGGAAAACAGATGGAAAATTATTTATTAAATAATCTCAGGAAGAGATGAGTTATCCGTGTGGCCCTACTTGGGACAAAAGGCAATAGCAAAGCTTGAGGAGAGGACTTGACTGAGAGTTTAATGAAAGAAATATCATTTGGAAACATATCCTTCACAGGGCACTTTCCATAACATGGGAGCCAATTTAATCTTGAAATCATGGGTACAATTTATTGTTTTCAAATAAAGAGGGAAAAAGAAATTGCTCATTTTACCATAATTTAACAATTTAGAGTCTTTTGAGAAAAGTGAATGAGAAGTACACACTTCTGATACAGGAACTCTATTTACCCATACATTTCAAAGGTTATGATTACAGCAACAGTAACTGGCCTAAGAAGACCCAAATAATACAGATTATTGAACTATGTGATCCTGACAGTACACACACCTGGTAAAGCTCTTTCTGGGATTACAGACCTTACATTTTGGGTTCAGTAGTTAGGAAAAGACTTTTAAGTAAAGTGAACCAAAAAACAACAAACCCCATTTTTTTTTCCTTAAACTAAAATCACTTTTCAAATCCTAGTGTCTCTTCTCTGCCTAAAATACATACTAGGACATTTTCTATGACTACTCAAAAGTATAATATTAAGTATAGCAATAGTGCTATATACCTCTTACTAAGTAGAATAGTAACTATTTATAAATAATGTTGATTAAAATAAATAATTCTACATTATCCATGTACCACTAAAGAAAATACCCAAAATCTGGAATAACATTTTAATGAATATATTTCTACTACAACCTGAAACTTGATAATCATAAAATAAATAACTATATCATGTTTTAGAAATATAAAACACTACAAAGGTGAGGATATTTTATACATCTGAAGATTTAAAAATTACCGAAAAAGTGATACTGAAAAGCCATCAATTTTCCTGCAATTTATTAAAATCATACTGAACAATACACGAACACATGTGTAATGCACCAGGGACTTTAACTTAAATTTTAAAATGTTTAATTGCACAATTTTTATATTATGCTGGTAGACTTCTGCATGTATCAAATTTATCTAATTATACATTTGTAAATATGGACGGGTTTAGAAGACAAGAATGAAAAAATATAAAACAAGCAAGAAATAAAAAGATCCTTATATTGTACATATACTCTTTAGAGAACCTCAGTAACCTTTCTACTAATGAATGGAGTGTATCTAATGAAATTCCCCTTTGGACATTTTTCAGATATTAAATTTTGAAATGACACATCTTGCAAACAAAGGTAGAAGCAATTTTATCCTATTAACAGCTAGAAAATTCACACAATGAAAATGGAAAGAGAAAGTAAAATGAGGTTAAAGAGAAAGCTAATTAGAATTTGGACGTTTACTGGGTTAATGTCTAGACTGAGTAGGTCTAGCTTTGATGATTTACATACCTTGTAGCTTAGCCTTAAGATTGACCTGCACTTAAAGAGCTGGATGAATGAACCTCTGTCTCAGAGTGCTACAGACCCGCACGTAATGCCACAACACTACATAGGGAAGATTAAAAAAAAAAAAAGGAAAAAATGCAGAACTTTTGTAAATCCTGTGTGCTAAGATTGTACTCAAAATTAAAATAAGGGAAGAACCTATAGAAAAGGAACAAACACTTCGAAGAATCGACTACCTATAGAATAGCCTCTCAGAAAGAACTTGTTTGCTTACCTGGTAACAACATAGCCCAGATATATGCTCCAGTGTACTTGTTGAATTGGTTCACCCTGGATGAAATTTTACAATGATCATAAATTGATTTGGACTGAAACTGTCTCTGTTAGGATGCAGTGTCCCCTGGTATAAACAATTAGATGGTCTCTTCTAAATGTTTAAATCCTATATTAGGTGTGGGGGGGTATGGGTTAAGTAGGTAATGAGTATTAAGGAGAGCATTTGTGATGAGCACCGAGTGTTGTATGTAATCATTGATCACTAAATTCAATACCTGAAACTAATATTACACTGTATGTTAACTGGAATTTAAAGAAAAACCTGGGGGGGGGGAGGGGAAAAATCAGATCACTAAAAAGAAGAAGAAGAAGAAGGAAGAGGAGGAGGAGGAGGAGAATAAGGGGAAGAAATAATCATGAATCATGATATAACTGTAGCAGGAAGAGCCAGTCCTTTTGGACATTGAAGAGCTTTGTTGGGTAGGGCAGATGGAAGAAATAAAAAGATGAGAGGGACTTAGCAAGCCACGTGGTGATGGAATTTGAGAACTGGTTGATGTGAGAGAAATCATATGACAAATATAGAATGACACCCCCTGACAACACTAAGCCTGTCAATGTGCTATGTCTGCTACCTCCTGATGTGCTATTTCATTTAGGAGGTTCACTAGCAAGCAATAAGAAATCCAGCTCAAACCATCACAGACAATCAACAGGGCCATGAGGGAAAACCAGCACATGCTCCAGGTTACTTCTGCTATCCCAGCTTCAGAGATGCCATAGAATAACAAGTAAAATATAGGAATTGAAAAAATAATACAAAATTGTGAAAAGCCACCAAGAAAGTGATGTTGAATGTAACAATGTGTATATAGGAATTGGGATGGGGAAAATCTGGAGAAAGGGGCAAGATACAAAGGTATTATAAAGTATTAAGGAATCAAATTAATCAAGAATATTAATACTTGCGGTGCCTGGGTGGCTCAGTAGGTTTTGAAAAGCCTTTCCCTCCGCTCAGGTCATGATCGCAGGGTCCTGGGATCGAGCCCCACATCGGGCTCTCTGCTCAGCAGGGAGCCTGCTTCCTCCGCTCTCTCTGCCTGCCTCTCTGCCTACTTGTGATCTCTGTCAAATTAAAAAAAATCTTAAAAAAAAGAATATTAATACTTGATGGGGAAAAGTTTAATCTCTAGCATATTAGATAAAATATTTTTTGAATAATTGGGCAGATATAGCATGTTTCAAGAATGGGAAAACTTAACTTGCAAAACACACATCTCCCAAATTGATCTACAAATTCAGTGCTACACTAATCAAACTAGACTTAAGATATTTGGGGCATTCAACAAGCAAATTCTAAAATTCAGATAAAAGAATGTAGCTGTTAGTAGCAAAATCTGGATTGATAAAGAAAATTTAAAAGGGGTGACTGATTCCGCCAGATAGCAAGGCATACAACAAAAATATAATAAGAAGAGTATGGGACTACTATAGGAACAAATAGATTCATGACTCACAATAGATAACTATAGAACCTACATGTACATATGATATATGATAAAGGAGGCAACAGAAAGCAGTGGAGAAAGGAGTCTAATAAGGGTGTTGGAAGGATTGGCTTCCTAAATATAAAGCTGGGTGTCTATATGCTATATTCAAAGGTACACTCAAGGGGGATTAATGACCTATTGTGAAAGACAAAAGAGATAAAGATGTAAATATTGAATAACTTTATAAACTTGGGGTGGGAAAACTTCCTAAACAAGACCCCACAAACTGTCAATAATTAATCAAAACATTGGTAGATTTGATTTAATCAAAAGTAATAATGTTTATTCCTCAAAGGACAGACCAAATTAATAGCAGAGTAGCAGAAAATATTTATAATATCTTATAACTGAAAAATAAAAACATATGGTATGTACAAAACACTGAGTAAAGCAAGAAAAAATTGGGAAACTGAGTAGAAAAATATGCACAGAATTTGGGCAAATCAAAGAAAAGGGAGCCAAATAGTCTAATTAGTACTTGAAGAGGTGGTAGAAAATAATAACTGAATAAATGCAAACCAAAATAATAATGTGACAATTCATATACATAAGACTGACACTAATTTTTAGTGTAAGTAATACAAAATATTGACTAGAATGTGGGGAGAATGTATATTAACATTTGGTGGAAGTGTAAATTGGTTAAGCCATTCAGAAAAGCAAGCTGGCAGTATTTAGCTAAATGTAAGATGTGTATGATCTCTAACATAAAGAGTTTACTCTTGAGTATACCATGAGAAACATTTACATAGGTCCAAAAGAGGTCATAAATAAGTTTGTTTACTACAGTAACAGTAATATTTTGCCTCAAATCACTATTGCCACAAACACAGCATGAAGGTAGAATGCAGAGATACCTGTATCCACTAAAGCAGTTTGAACCAACTAGACCTATAGACAATGTCATAAATAGACCTTGAGGGCACTGTACTGAGTATAAGGGAAAGAAATAGAACACAATTCATAGAAAAATACCATTAATGTAAATTAAAAACACATACACACAGACAAAATGTGATTTTAGAAAGATGCATGCATTAAGTAGACACATAGCAAAGACACATAACGAAGATTTTTGGAGTGGAAGCTTATAGTAGGGTGGGGAAAGAGAATGACAGGGGAAAAATATCATACATAACAGAGGGTCTTGCATAGATTGATGATGGCATACTCGATGGGGAGTAAAAATACTCCCCAGTTCAAATACTCTGAACTGGGGAGTATTTTTAACTCATTCATCTATATTTGATATCACTAGAAGGAAGAGGAGGTGGAGAAGGATTCATTATCACTGACTGATCTGGTGGCTCAAATATGTGAGCAGGACACACACTTTATTTCTTATTTCTGATTTTTTTTTTTTTTTTTTGGTATTGTCTTCTTTCTTGGCAAGTTTATCTTCCCGTGATCCCATGCTGCCTACCAGGAGCTCTTGGGCTGCATGTTTCTCCTTTATATTCAGCAAGGAAGAATATTTTTTTACCTCAGAGAACCATCAGAGAAAGTCCTGGTCCTCCATATGGTTGGGTAGGTCTTGATGGAAACTTCGCTCTTCCTTAGAGACTGGTGTCCAGCTTCCTGCCCCCATATAGAAGGAGATTGATTCTCCTCCAAGTCCCTCATTATGAAGGACTAAATCTGTTTCATTTATTCAGTGAATAATTCTGTTTCAGCTTATTCTTGTTGCTCCAACTTTGACATCACTCTTACTTTTGTGGAACATTTGGAAGTCAATTTTGAGATTTTTAGTTTTTGTTGTTTTGCATATGAACATTTCATGCAGAGTTCCTTTGTGTTTGTATGGGCGTGCTTTCTTATACCTGTATTAATGTATTATAATTAATTAATTTCTTCCTTTTGTTGGGAAATTTATACTGGGTTTCAAAGCCAGCCTACAAACAAAATTTGGAATATGAGTTGGTAATGAATTGAGAGCTAAAGGTATATTTTAAAAATTCAACAACATTGATGATAACTTGTGAACAATCAAGAGCAAAATGCTATAATTTCAAAAATGTTTTTAAAATTCTAAAAAACCAACTTACAAAATAATTATAAATAATTGCAAAGTAATTACTGTTTTGGATGAAAAGTTAAACTTTCCAGGAAAATTGGCTCACATTATAACACAGAAGAGGATGCCTATGTGTGTGAACCTTCTGTATTTGACAGGACTGTACTTCTTTTGAATGATTCTTAAGCCAAACCTGTAAAAACCACTGAGAGAGTTTGAGTTGCTAATATGGCCAAATATATTTATTGTCCAAAAATAAGCTTTATTTTGGGAAAAATTAATCCATATTCCTGGCTTTCCTTCTCAATATTTTAAGTTGCTTCTAAATGATCTTGTCATCCCCTAGAAGGCATTTGATGAATTCTAGGATTAATATCTGCATTTTGTACATGATATAACTTCAGTGACACAGCCAAGGCAAATAGTCAAGTCCACTTTGACCATCCAGCCATGCATTAGCCAATTTTTTGTTATTATATACGAAATAATATCTACAAAATTGCTTCTACTCCCTAAATTATTATAGTTCATAAGCCAGAAATACTGAGACCAAATGGGATTGGAAATATGAGTGCTCACACATGACTGTTGCGATCACTACTTAAAATCGTATTTAACAGAAAAAGTTATTAATGTATATATAGACAGGAAAGGACATTTAATTCACAAGCCAGTATCCTAGAATGGTAAGGAATTTCAGATTTAAGGATGAATCTTGCTCAGTACATCATTTCCTTATTCATTTCCTCATTGTACTGAATGATAAGATTCATCACTTGGTAGCCTCTACGTTATTTCATAAGGTCGATGGAAAAATAGTATTCTGGCTTAAATCTGTTACTCTGAACAATACAAAATTCACATACAATTCCTCACGAAACACACATACACAGCTGCTTTGGGTGAAATTGTTTAAGAAGCTCTTTCAAAGAATATTTCTGGTTTATATGTTTTAGTAGTTTTTAAAATTATTGTAATATTATTCACTCATAATTCCCAATATCTCTTGCTATTTTACCCTCAATTATATTTAACATTTCTTTTTAAAATTGTTCTTCCTGGTAGAGAGGATATTGGCTTTTAACAAACAGAGCACTTGATATTATTAAATGACTAATGTGTATATTTCAGTGAAACTCTTCATATCTCCAAAAAACTAGGAAGAAAAAAATTCATCATGGTATCAGAAAAATCACAAAGAGAAGGGTAAAATTTGTCTAATTCTTAATAAACTACTAAAATATTTACTAAATAGTAGGCATATAATCCAAAGAGTTATTATAGTTTTTGAGACCCTTAATTTGCTCTAAAAAAGAATAAAGAGTTTTATTCTAGGAAAAATCTGGCACAATTCATCCCATTTTCCATTTGTTCATACTGTGTAGAATCATTCAAAAGTATAGTGAAAGTGTAGTTATTGTTTGATTTTTCTCCTTAAGTAGGCTCCACAGCCAGCGTGGATCCCAATGTGGGGCTCAAACTCACAATCATGAGATCAAGACCTGATCTGAGATCAGGAGTCAGACGCTCAACTGACTGAGCCACCCAGTTGCCCCTGTTTGGAATTTATTTACTTGTCTCCCACAGTATGTTGTTCTAACTAGCTAAAATAGCATTGGTCTTCGTGTCTACTTTCAAACAGACAAGAGCAAAGGTCATGATATAGATTCAAACAGTCAATCTCAAAACCAAGGCATTTGGTTATTTTGTATATGCCAAGTAAATTGAAAATGGGACTCTTAGATTTTAGGAAGTGCAGTTCATCACAATGGGAACAAAAATGGGAAATGACATTATTCTGCAGACTGAGTCCCATTAAACCCCATTATTTTATCTTACATAGATTTATAGCATAGTAAATTGCCTTAGGACAGGAGTGTAAAATCTAGGATTAATGAAGGGCCTTCAGGGAGTGTTAATAAATTTCTGAAATAGTATGGAAAATTATGTTTTGTTTTGTTTTTTTAAGAAAAACATTCAAAGCTTTCATTGGATACTCTAAGGTGTATATAGCTGGAAAATGTCAAGAATCACTGTCTTAGGAAAGAATTACTATGAATTTCCTAAGAGAAAACAAAAGGTTGTTAAGTTTGTTTCTTCTCTGTGACTAATGCAAATAATCCTATTGAGCCATTCTCGGGGGCTATTTCTCCTTAGTTTAAAAACTTAAATCTCTTTGCCATTTCAGCCTCCCTATTGCTACACTTATTCAGAGAAACTCCAGCCCAAGTGATTGCTACTTTTGTCACTCTAATGATACTTTATCTAGGAATATCTTGGAACGATATAGAGAAACAAAGACAAATTTAGCAGGGTTTTGTTTTGTTCTTTGAGCTGCAGAAATCTGTACTGTAAAGGTTAGTGCTTTCAATCTATAACTATAATCTAAGTTTTGTCAGGAATGATATTGTGCTTGTTTTGTTTTTAATTATTTTTTAAATTAAAAAAATTTTTTTAGATTTTAAAATTGTTTGAGTTACAGAAAAGTAGTGACAATACAAAAATTTCATATAGCTTGCACCTATTAGTAACAACTTAAATTAGTCTAGCAATAACCTACATATAGTATAATATACTTGTCACAAATAATTAACCAATATTGATACACCATTATTTACTAAAACCAATACTTTAGTCAGACTTCCTTAGTTTTTATCTAATGCTTTTTTTCTATTCCAGGATCCCATCCAGGAAACCACATTACCTTTAATTGTTATGTTTCCGTAGACTCCTCTTTGCTATGACAGTTTCCCATAATTTCTTTGTTTTACCTGACCTTTTATGGTTTTGAAATTTACTGGCCAAGTATTTTGTATAACGTGCCTCAGTTGAGGCTTGTCTGATGTTTTTCTCATGATTAGATTGGTATTATGGGTTTTGGGGAAGAAAACCACAGAGGTAAAGTACCATTCTCATTATACCATATCAAAGCTACATACTATTGAAATTGATTTATTATTATTGATGTTAATATTGATGAACAGGCTACAATAGTGTTTGTCAGTTTTCTCCACTGTAAAGTTACTTTTTTATACCTTCTTTTATTACTGTACTCTTCCGAAGGAAGTCATCATGCACAGCCCATACTTCAGGAGTATAGAGTTAGGCTCCACCTCTTTTTGGGCAGAATATCTGTGTCAGTTATTTGTACATTCTTGCATGGGGATCTGATTTATATTTTCTTATTTTTATTATATATAAAATATATATTTAAGTATTAATATAAATACTTGTGAGTATTTATTTTATACTTTGGGTTATAATTCAGTATAATATTTTTTGTTGTTCAAATTGTTCTAGTTTTGGCCATTGGTAACCATTTTATTTTATTTTTTTAATTTTATTTATTTTTGTTCTTTGGCTTGCCTCCTTTTTTGTTTTTATATTTGTTTTTTATTATTAACATATAATGTATTATTAGCCCCAGGGGTACAGGTCTGTGAATCGCCAGGTTTACACTTCACAGCACTCGCCATAGCACATACATTCCCCAAAGTCCATAACCCAACCACCCTCACCCTCCCCCCCTCCCCCTGGCAACCCTCAGTTTGTTTTGTGAGATTAAGGGTCTCTTATGGTTTGTCTCCCTCCTGATCCCATCTTGTTTCATTTATTCCTTTTCTACCCCCCAAACCCCCCACATTGCCTCTCAAGTTCCTCATATCAGGGATATCATATGATAATTATCTTTCTCTGATTGACTTATTTCCCTAAGTATAATACCCTCTAGTTCTATCCATGTTGTCACAAATGGCAAGATTTCATTTCTTTTGATGGCTGCATAGTATTCCATTGTATATTATATATACCACATCTTCTTTATCCATTCATCTGTTGATGGGACATCTAGGTTCTTTCCATACTTTGGCTATTGTGAACATTGCTGCTATAAACATTCAGGTGCATGTGCCCCTTCAGATCACTACATTTGTATCTTTAGGATAAATACACAGTAGTGCAATTGCTGGGTCATAGGGTAGCTCTGTTTTCAATTTTTTGAGGAACCTCCATGCTGTTTTCCAGAGTGGTTGCACAAGCCTGCATTCCCACCAACAATGTAGGAGGGATCTCCTTTCTCTGCTTCCTCGTCAGCATCTGTCATTCCCTGACTTGTTAATTTTAGCCATTCTGACTGGTGTGAGGTGGTATCTTAGTGATTTTGATTTGTATTTCCCTGATGCCGAACACTTTTTTATGTGTCTGTTGGCCATCTGGATGTCTTCTTCGCAGAAATGTCTGTTCATGTCCTCTGCCCATTTCTTGATTGGATTATTTGTTCTTTGGGTGTTGAGTTGGATAAGTTCTTTATAGACTTTGGATACTAGCCCTTTATCTGATATGTCATTTGCAAGTATCTTCTCCCATTCTGTCAGTTGCCTTTGGTTTTGTTGACTTTCTTTTGCTCCGCAGAAGCTTTTGATTTTGATGCAATCCCAATAGTTCATTTTTGCCCTTGCTTCCCTTGCCTTTGGCGATGTTTCTAGGAAGAAGTTGCTGCAGCGGAGGTTGAAGAGGTTGATGCCTGTGTTTTCCTCAAGGATTTGGATGAACCCCTGTCTCACATTGAGGTCTTTCATCCATGTAGAGTCTGTATTTGTGTGTGGTATAAGGAAATGGTCCAGTTTCATTTTTCTGATTGTGGCTCTCCAAGGAGACTCTTTGTTTTTTGTTGAGGAGACTCTTTTCCACTGGACATTCTTCCCTGTTTTGTCAGATAGTTGACCATAGAGTTGAGGGTCTATTTCTGGTCTCTCTATTCTGTTCCACTGATCTCTGTGTCTGTTTTTGTGCCAGTACCATACTGTCTTGATGATGACAGCTTTGTAATAGAGCTTGAAGTCTGAAATTGTGATGCCACTAACTTTGGCTTTCTTTTTCAACGGTTCCCTGGCTATTTGAGATCTTTTCTGGTTCCGTGTAAATTTTAGGATTTTTTTGGTTCCATTTCTTTGAAAAAAATGGATGGTATTGCATTAAACGTGTAGATTGCTTTAGGTAACATAGACATTTTCACAATATTTGTTCTTCCAATCCATGAGCATGGAACATTTTTCCATTTCTTTGTGTATTCCTCAATTTCTTTCATAAATACTTTATAGTTTTCTGAGGATAGATTTTTAGCCTCTTTAGTTAGGTTTATTCCTAGGTATCTTATGGTTTTGGGTACAATTGTAAGTGGGATTAACTCCTTAATTTCTCTTTGTTCTGTCTTGTTGTTGTTGTATAGTAATGCAACTGATTTCTGTGCATTTATTTTATATCCTGACACTTTACTGAATTCCTGTATAAGTTCTAGCAGATTTGGAGTGGAGTCTTTTGAGTTTTCCACATAAAGTATTATATCATGTGCAAAGAGTGAGAGTTTGACTTCTTTGCCAATTTGGATGCCTTTAATTTCTTTTTGTTGTCTGATTCCTGAGGCTAGGACTTCTAGTACTATGTTGAATAGCAGTGGTGATGATGGACATCCCTGCTGTGTTCCTGACCTTAGCAGAAAAGCTTTCAGTTTTTCTCCATTGAGAATGATATTGGCTGTGGGTTTTTCATAGATGGCTTTGATGATATTGAGGTATGTACCCTTCATCCCTACACACTGAAGAGTTTTGACCAAGAAAGGGTGCTGTTGTTCTTTATCAAATGCTTAGCATCTATTGAGAGTATCATATGGTTCTTGTTCTTTCTATTCTTAATGTCCTGTATCACACTTATTGATTTGCAGATGTTGAAAGAACCTTCCAGCCCTGGAATAAATCCCACTTGGTCATGGTGAATAATCCTTTTAATGTACTGTTGGATCCTATTGGCTAGTATTTTGGTGAGAATTTTTGCATCTGTGTTCATCAAGGATATTGGTCTGTAATTCTCTTTTTTGATGGGATCCTTGTCTGGTTTTGGGATCAAGGTGATGCTGGCCTCATAAAATGAGTTTGGAAGTTTTCCTTACATTTCTATTTTTTGGAACAGTTTCAGGAGAATAGGAATTAATTCTTCTTTAAATGTTTGGTAGAATTCCCCTGGGAAGCCGTCTGGCCCTGGGCTTTTGTTTGTTAGGAGATTTTTGGTGACTGTTTCAATCTCCTTACTGGTTATGGGTCTGTCTAGGTTTTTTGTTTCTTCCTGTTTCAGTTTTGGTAGTTTATATGTCTCTAGGAATGCATCCATTTCTTCCAGATTGCCAAATTTGTTGGCATAGAGTTGCCCACTTAGCCTCTGGAGTGATGCCCCTCAGTTGAGCAGACTTTTAAAAGTTTGAAGTTTGTGCTCTGTTGCTCCTCTGCTTGCTGGGAGCCGGCCCCTCCCCCTGCAGTCTATCTTCCCTTCGCTTTGGATTCACTTCTCTGCACGTCCTACCTTTCAGAAAGTGGTTGATTTTCTGTTTCTAGAATTGTTGCTCTTCTTCTTTTTGATTTCCTCTTGAGTTTGTAGGTATTTGGAATGGTTTGATAACTGTCTAGCTGAACTCCTGCGACCTGATGTCATCTCAGTCTGCTACTCCTCTGCCATCGTGACTCCTCCATTGGTAACTATTTTAGTTAGCTATGGTGTCCCTTTGATCTAGCTCCTCATTATTGTGTATTACTTTTTAGCACTTCCTTACTTTTTAAAAAATATATATATACTGTCTCATGCTTATTTTCTTCCCTTTTTTTTGAAATATAGATCTGAGTTTCTCATCTATATCATCTTCTTTTTCCCTGAAGACCTTCTTTGAACATCTCTAGCAGGGCAGCTCTGCTAGCAATGAATTCACTCAGGTTTTTTCTGAGAAAGTTTTCAGTTCTCCATTTTTTAAAAAGATTTATTTATTTATTATTATTTTACAGAGAGGGAGCAAGAGAGCAAATCTCAAGCCAATTCCCTTCTGAGCGTGAATACCAATGTACAGCTCAGTCTCATGACCCTGAGGTCGTATCTGAGCCGAAATCAAGAATCAGACATCTAACTGACTGAGCCATCCAGGCACCCATCTCCTTTATTTTTTAAGTATAATTTCAGTGAATACTGAATTCTAGGTTGATGATTGTTTTTCTGTCTTTCAACATCTTAAATATTTCATTCTGTTTTCTTTTTAATTGTGTGGTTTCTGGAGAGAAGTCTTCTGTAATTCTTATCCTTGTTCTTCTGGGGTAAGTTTTTGTTTTTTTTTAAAGTTTTTTTTTTTTTTTTAACTCCATCCCAGGACCCTGGGATCATGACCTGAGCCAAAGGCAGCTGCTTAACCAACTGAGCCACCCAGGCATCCCTGGGGTAAGTTTTTTATTTTAGTGTTTTTCCCCCTTCTGACTTCTTTCAGGATTATCTCTTTGTCTTTGGATTTATTTAATTTGAATATGATGTTCCTAGGTACAGTTTTTGTTTTGTTTTGTTTTTTGTTTATTTTGTTTTGTTTTTGCTGTTGTTGTTATTTATCCTGCTTAGTGTTCTCTAAATTTCTTAGATTTCTGATTTGGTGTCATTAATTTTAGAATGTGTTTGGCATTTTTCAAAAAATTTTCTGCTCTATTTGCTTTTCTCCTGATGCTACTCCAATTACTAATATCTCACATATTTTGAAGTTGTCCCATAGTTTTTGAATGTTCTGTTCTGTTTTATTTATTCATTTTTCTCTGTGCATTTCAGTTTGGGAAATTCCTATCAACCTATCTTTGGTCTCAATATATTTTTCCTCCATTGTGTCCAATTACTGATGAGCCCATAAAAATCATTCTTTGAAACCTGTGTTACTGTGCTTTTTAAAATTTCTAGTATTTCCCTTCAATTCTTTCCTAGTTTCCATCTCTCTGCTTACATTATCCATCTCTTGCATATTTTGTAATTCTCCATTAGATTCATTAATATATTAATCATAGTTATTTCAAGTTCTCTGATAATTTCAACATCTGTAAAATACCTGAGTCATTTTAATGCTTGATCTACAGACTGTACTTTTTGCTCTTTTGTATGCTTTGTAATTTGTGTGTGTGGAAAGTTAGACATGATATATCATGTGGTAAGAATTAAGGAAGATAGGCTTTTTAGTGTAAGATTTTATGTTCATATGGCTAAGAGTTGTACTGTTTGTAATGTTTTCTATAGCTGTCAAAAGCTTGAAATTTCTCTACTATTCTTGTTTTCTCTCCCCTTTTGACTTTGAGCTTCCCTGAGTTCTCTCCCTGAGACAAAGTTGGCATCATGGAGCTCGCTCTTTCAGCTGTAATCCCCTGCATTATACTGGAGACGTGTTGGTATCATAGTAACCTGTGGGGCAAGAGAAGAATGCTGTAATACTGTAATTAAATCTTTATTTTTTTTAATTTGGCTTATGTTCCTAGCCAGAGACCTTCAAAATATGTCTTAGTTTTCCCTTCTCCCCATACTCCTTAGGTAAGACAGGAAGGTTAGAGGGGGCTGGAGCAGAAGAAAGCCCTTTTCCTAAGTGGGATAAAGCTCCAGTAAAGTTTATTTTGCTGGAGGATAGTAGGCTTTTGTTACAGAAAATGCACTGTGTATATTTTATGATTACTCTTTTTCTGCCCCTGCCAGAGTCATGAGGGGATCTTTCTCAGCTCTTTCCTGTAAGAACCTGGTAGAGTTTCCAGAGGTAATACCCCAGAGAATTTTGGGGCCCCATTTAGACAGCAATCACCTTGAGTTTATCACTATAATGCCGTTTCACTCTTAGCCTCCAGCAGTTCATCAGAATTACCATCTAAGTGTTCCTACCAGTTATGGCTCTGGTGGCTTCTGCTCCAGATAAACAGATCTTAGTTGCAGCAGTATTCACCAGTCTTTCCAGATTTTAGAGTGGCAGTTTGCCTTGCAACCTCAGTTCTCTGATGGGTCCATGAAAAGTAATTGAGTTTCAGTTTGTTTAGTTCTTACTTATTGTAAGGATAGGAATTGTGACCTCTAACCTGATTACATATTGGAGCTTAAATCAGAAGTCCCAGGTATCATATTGTGGTTGTCTGATTATGTTTGGGAAACACTTGTTAAGCAAGTTAAAATATTTTTTTTATTATAAAATTTCTTCAAGACTTTAAAGAAATTTTATTTAAATTATTTAAACAAAAAACAGTTCACCCATTTCTCTTAACCTTTGCCTCTTGCAACCACCAATCTGTTCTTCATTATCTTGAGTTGTTTTTTAGATTTCAGAGATCAGAGAGATCATACAGTATTTGTCTTTCTCTGTCTTATTTCACATAGCATAATGTCCTTGAAGTTGATCCATGTTATCAAAATGGCAAGATTTTATTCTCCTTTATGACTGAATAATATTTTATATCTCTCTATCTGTATTTATCTTGGCTATTATAAGTAATGCTGCAGTGAATATGGGGGTGAATATTTGTTTTCAAATCAGTGTTTTTGTTTTCTTTGGAAAAACACTCAAAAGTCGAATAGCTGAATTATATGGCAGTTGCATTTTTAATTTTTTTGAGGAGACTCCTTACTGTTTTCCATATTGTCTGTACCACTTTACATTCCCACCAACAGTGCACAAGGATTTCCTTTTCTCCACATCCTCACCAACACTTGTGTCTTGTCTTGTCTTTTTGTGTCTTGTCTTTTTGATGATAGTCATTCTAACAGGTATGAGGTGACAGCTTATCACAGCTTTGGTTTGCATTTCCCTGATGATTAGTGGTATCAAATATCTTTTCCTGTTCCTGGTGTTCACCTGTATATCTTCTTTGGAAAAAAATGTCTGTTCTTATCCTCTGCCCATTTTTTAATTGGATTATTTGGGGTTTTTTGCTACAGAGTTGTATGAGTTTGTATATTTTGTATATTAGCCTCTCATCAAGTATATGATTTGCAACTACTTCCTTTGATTCAGGCAGGTTGCCTTTTCATTTTGCCATTGGTTTACTTTGCTATGCAGAAGCTTTTTAGTTTGATGTAGACCACTTGCTTATTTTTGCTTTTGTTTCTTTTGATTTTGGTATAGATTCAAAAGAGTCATTGCCAAGACCAATGTCAAGGAGCTTTTCACCTATGTTTTTTTCTAGGATTTTTATGGCTTCAGGTCTTCATTCAAGTGTTTAATCCATTTTGAGTTAACTTTTGTATATGATGTAAGGTAATTGCATTCTTCTGCATATTGCTGTCCAATTTTCCCAACACCATTTATGAAAGAGACTGTCCTTTACCCATTGTGTATTCTTGGCTCCTTTGCCGCTGTATTGACCGTGTATGTGCATGAGTTTATTTCTGGGCTATTCTGTTTCATTGATCTACATGTTTGTTTTTATGGCAATACTATATTGTTTTAACTACTATAGCTTTATAATATAGTTTGGATCAGGGACTATGATGCCTCCAGCTTTGTTCTTTCTCAAGGTTACTTTGGCATTACAGGATCTTTTATAATATCATGGAAGTTTTAGGATTATGTGTTTTATTACTGTGAAGAATGCCATTGGAATTGATAGGCATTACACTTGAATATGTAGATTGCTTTGTGTAATATGGACATTTTAATAATACCAATTCTTCCAATCCATAAGTGGAATACCTTTCCATTTGTTTGGGTCTTCTTCAGTTTCTTTCATTAATGTGTTTAGTTTTCAGGATATAGGTCTTTCACCTCTTTGGTTAAATTTGCTTATAGTTATTTTATTGTTGGTGGTGCAATTTTAATGCAATTTTGATGCAATTTACTTATAGTTATTTTATTCTTTTTGATGCTATTTTAAATGGGATTTTTTTTCTTGAACTTTCTGATAGTTCATTATTAGTATAAAGAAATGCAACAGCTTTTTGTGTATTGATCTTGTATCCTGCAACTTTACTGAATTTGTTTATTAATTCTAATAGTTTTTTGATGGAATCATTAATGTTTCTTCCTATATCATATCATGATGTCTGCAAAAGTGACTGATTTACTTCTTCCTTTCCAATATGTATGCCTTTCATTTATATTTCTTGCCTAATTTCTCTGGCTGGGTCTTCCAAAGCTATGCTGAAAAAAAGTGGAGAAAGTAGACATCCTTGTCTTGTTCCTGATCATAGGTAAAGTTTTCCAGTTTTTCACCATTGACTATGATGTAACCTATGGACTTGTCATATGTGGCCTTTATTATGTTGAAGTATGTTCCCTCTGTATCAAGTTTGTGGAAAGTTTTCATCATAAATCATTCAGACTTTGTTATTTTTATGTTTAAATCACCATTGTATCCAAATTCCAGTAATATTCTTGCATTACCTCATTATTGTGATCACAAGAATATAAACACTGTAGCATTCTCTTATTTATGTCATGTTTCTTTATATAAATTTTCTGATTGAGACAAATTCTTTTAAATCTAACAATTTAAACATTTATTATGAAAATACAATATTTAGGATATTTCTAAGTATATTTACCCATGTAATTTTACCTTTACAACCTTTTTTTTTTTTTTAATTTTATTTATTTATTGGACAGAGAGAGAGATCACAAGTAGGCAGAGAGGCAGGCAGAGAGAGAGAGAAGCAGGATCCCTGCTGAGCAGAGAGCCCGATGCGGGGCTTGATCCCAGGACCCTGAGATCACGACCTGAGCCGAAGGCAGAGGCTTAACCCACTGAGCCACCCAGTCACCCCACCTTTACAACCTTTCTAAACATTTATAACTATATATATAGTTTCATCAGTTATATTTCCAACCTCTATTATAACAGATTTCTCTGTTTAATTTTTCTGATTAATTTTTCACATTTCTTTCAATGTATGCATACCCCAGTATTTTAAAAGACTCAACCAGATTTTCCAGGCTACAGAAAGAAAAAAAATCTTCTCCTTCTAAATCCCACTTTAAAAGTAGACATCTGAAATCTTACCCTTAGCGGCACAAAATGAATGAGTATGCTATTTGTAAAATAATTGAAGTTCTTTTAAATGCATATAATACCAGATAATGTGAAACATTGTTATTGTGTTACATGAAATCTCATCACCTATAAAAATTTAGGATGCCAAGAAATCCAATATAAGGGTGAATGAAAAAGCATGGCTACCCACAAGTATGTCATACATTATGTATTTTATGCTCTGCGTAAGAAACATCTGGAATGAATAAACTAGAATGGGCCACTGAATTAAGGTGTAAGAAGGAACTCAAGAGGAAATAGTTTCTATATAAAATATAAGATGAGGAAAAGAGAAACAAAAGCCAAGAAAGGACTAATTCTTCAGCCAAGATCTATGAGTCTTGCCAAAGTGTGGAGGGTAAAAGGCTGAAGTAGGCATATATCACCCATACTTATTTCCTTAAACCCCTTCTCACCAACACAAATTAAAAGACCTACGCATTTCATGTTGGCAGAAGCAAAGATACCTAATCCATTTGTACACATTACTAACTGTTCCAAATTCACATTTCCATGTGAAACTACAGAATATGAACAGTATGTGTGTTTAGATTATATTACACCTGGCTTTTTGAAATTTTAGCTCTTTCTACAATTATAATCCATTAGTTGATTTTTGGGTTACTCTATTTCTACAAATGGTCTAAAGGAGTATGCCTCCAATATGTGAGGAAAAAGCAAAGAAGACTTAGGAAATTGATCGAATTTGTCATATGTGTGGCCCATATGTGGCCTATGTGTGGTAGACAATTGTACTATATTTCTTAGCATAGAAAGTTCTGCTCCAATTCCTCCCCCTCCCTCCCATATGATTGCCTTCATTATCCTAGAGGATAAGGCAGTGTGAGCCAGTCTCAGGGCATTTTAGGCCACACATAGTCATCATGGATTTATGAAACTATAAAAACATCAGGAGACTGAATCCAGAACATTATATTTGGTGAAAGAAAGTAATGGGATGTCATGGCTTTTGCAAAAGTTGTGTGAGGGTGTAGAGAGGTATATGCTGCTGATGTGGATTGGAGGAGGAATCAACCTGCCAAAACCAACCTGGTTTCTATCTTCAGTAGAAAAAAAAGGAATAGAAACCATAGGTCAAAGAGGGACAAAAAGACAGAAAAGATGAGATACCTGGTGTCATGATGTTGGTAACTTATTTTAAAAATTCTTTAACATAAAGTGGGGGATATGAAGGTATGCATTAATGGTTTTCACCTCAGTTTAGGACTGTCCAACAGTTGTTCATTCCAATTAAAAAAAAAATCCATACTCCATGGTGGTCAGCCAGCATTACAGCAGAAAAGCCCCACTTAAGAAGCCTTTATAACATGAGCTTCCTCTGTCCTTATGTGCAAGGAAATACAGATAAGTGGCTAATTTAATTAGCACAATTAATGTCAGAAAAGGATTTTCATTGGTGAAGCTACTGGCTCGTTAATCACATAATGGATGGTAGAAATGGGTTCTGAATTATGAAGTGAGTAGAGTTCAAAATATGTATATTGGTTAAGTATTATGGAAACACACTTAACACTTGAATTAAATGAAGAATTAGAATCTATGAAATTTGTCACCTATACCTTTGGGATATGCCTTAGTTGGCATGACTTGCTATAACAAGATACCACACACTGGATGGCTTAAGCAACAGACATTCCTTGCAGTTCTAGAAGCCAAGAAGTCCAAGACGAAGGTGCTTACTGATTCAGTTCTTGATGAGGGCTGTCTTTCCAGCTTATAGATAGCTGCTTCTGGCTGTGTCCTCACATGGCCTTTTCTCAGTGGTTGTGCATAGAGAGAGTGCTCTGTATTCCCTCTTCTTGTAAGACACTAACATCATGAGGGTCCCACCCTCATCTAATCTAAACCTAATTATCTCCCAAAGGTCCTATCTTCAAAGAGCATCTCTTTGGGGATTAGGACTTCAACATATGAATTTGTGGGGAGGGCCACAAACCTTGAGCCCAAAACAGGATGTCTCCTAAGGCTAGATTACTAAATGAATTTGAGTCTGATCTTCCAGTGACAGAGTTCTTTTCTGTTTAAGGCTAATTTATAACAATAACAAAATAGGCCTCTGAAATACTGTTAGGTCTGTTTCTAGTGCCTTACTTCTGTGTGAGGTATTGTTTTAAAAAGACAGTGAGCTGGGTCACTACCAAACTTCAACAACATTGAAACTCTTTTGTCTGCCTGCTAACACGTGTTTAATTAATATATGTCCATGTGAATGTAGAATTTGGTCTGAGACTTACTTTTATAACAACTGGTAGCAAAGTTATGGAGAAGCAGCAAACATTCATGCACATCAAAAGTTTTAGCTTTTTCTACAAAAAGAGCCTTTGAGCTCCATAGAACCAGTGGCTCACATGGGAAGTTTGCAGTCATGTGCTACAGAGGCATGAATCTCTCCTATTCTAGTGTCCCAGTGCCCTGTGTGATGTTAGAGACACACTGTTTAGTGAGACTGTGTTCCTTGAGACAGTTACCCTGATGGCCTAACAGTAGGGTAAGTTTTAAGTAACTGCCATGTTGCTATCTCTGTTTTATTGAGGAATAAACTGAAAGTCAGAGAGGTTAAGTAGCTTGCCCAATTCTAACAAGTAGGGAGAGATAGAGCAAGTGGTTGATTCCAAATGTCACACTTTCTAACATGGTGTTCTCTTCTCCAAGTCACGGTTCTAAATCTGGGGACACAGGAAATAGAAAAGAAGTTCCAGTAAACAACACAATCAAAAGAGAAGTTTTGTGGAAACACACACACACACACACACACACACACACACATTTTGAAACCTAGGTGCCTAAGAGTGCCTTCTATTTTTTAGCAATCACGGTAAAATCCTCTCTTTATAAATTCTAGCTGTTGCTTGATGTTAAGTTAAATGTTTATTAAGCACTAGAGTTCATGCCATAGAGTGGGCTCAGTCATTTTCAGCTAATCATTTTTTGTTGTTATAAAACCTTGAGTTAAAAAAAAAAAACCTTTTCAGGTACTGTTAAGAAAGGCAATGTGAACAGGATGGGGCTGCCTGAAAATAATAGTCAAGATATGTTTCTTAGAGTCGTTAAGAAGCACTTGTTAGCAAATGCAGACTTAACAAGTCTTATATCTAATAGGATATATTGTACTACACACCTGAATCACTTTCAACTAGGAATCACTTGATTTTGAAATAAAAGTCACATGTTTACACGTATAAACCACACACACACACACACACACACTCTCACAGATACAAAGCTATAGTGAGCCTGTCCGTTTAACTCCATATAACCCTAATTACCTGTTTGTTTTCAGCTTTGTAAACAGCAAGATTCACAGTGACTTCCATGAAAGAATGATTTCACCAAGATTGGAAAACTGGAAAAACTTTTCCTTTCCTCCAGCTGGTACCATTTCCTTTCTTTCTGGGATTCCCTGTTCACCCTCCTGGGAGAAGCACCTTCCAGAACACACTGAGAGCAAAGCATGCAGTGCTCTTGTCACAGGAGAATAAAAACTTGGAGGTACTTCCTGAAAATGCTAGAGCTGGACCAGAGAGCTCCGTGAATGCTGAGTGCTGACAACAGAGTGGGCCACTTCAAAGAGAGAAAGCTGCATTAGTGCTTTTATTTCTTTTTATTTAAATATATTTTTTATTTCTTTTCAGCATAACAGAATTCATAGTTTTACACCACACCCAGTACTCCATGCAATGTGTGCCCTCCATAATACCCAACACCAGGCTCCCCCAACCTCCCACCCCCCGCCCCTTCAAAACCCTCAGGTTGTTTTTCAGAGTCCATAGTCTCTCATGGTTCACCTCTGCATTAGTGCTTTTAAATTTGTCCTTGGGAATGCGCTCATCTGAAGCAGTGTTTGCAGACAAATCAGATGAATACTGCTTTCAGAACGAAATGAATGCTCCAAGAGGGCAGCTCTGAGAAGAATACATCTGAAGAGTCTGAAGAGTAATTTCATGGAAAACAAATGAGGGTTCCGTTTATTTGGGAAAAAAAATCAGAATAGAAAAGATAAAAGAAAATTATTTTAAAGGCTATTTGAACATGCCACAGATTATGCATATGTAAGATGTTTTATGCATGAGTTTGATATCTGACAAAGAATTATTGATCACAGACATTTTATGTAAAGGGTGTTTTCCTAAATTGGGAATCTCTATCCAATCAACCTACACAGTTCAAATATTATTTTCATTTCAGTCATAATTTATATACACAAAGATGACATAACTCCAACATTAAAGACAAATTAAAAATAAAAATTCAGCCAAATAAATGACAGGAATTTGGGATCTATAACTTAAACTTGAGAACAAAAAATAATTATCCTCCAAATAACATTTCTGAGCAGGTTCTGTTTGTCATGTATTTAGTTCCCCGATGGGTAGATACTTAGATGCGTCGATAACTATTTCCCACATTACCATTAAGACTCAGGCACTGGGGCTGCCAAGTGCTCTTTTATGCTGCTGTGACCTGGAAGGAGGAACATAATCAAGGATGACCGCTGGCAGAAGAGCAGGTCTGGATCGTGAATGACAATGCATTTTTCTTTTAATTTCTCTTCAAAGGAGAGGACCTGGCACTGGGTCTGGGATAATGGGATACAGTAGTCCTCTTTATGTGCAGGGGATATGTTCCAAGACCCTCCAGAAGATACCTGAAACTTCAGGTAGTCCTAACATGATATATACCATGTTTTCCTTATATATGCATATCTATGACAAAGTTTAATTTACAGATTAGGCACAGTAAGAAATTAACAACAATAACTAGTAATAAAATTGGATAATTATAACAATATAGTGTAGTAAAATTTATATGAATATTGTCTCTCTCTAAATATCTGATAGTGCTGTACTCACCTTTTTCAATTATATGAGATGATAAAATGCCTACGTGATGAGACCAAGTGAGATGAATGATGTAGGTACTGTGACGTTACGTTAGGCTATTGTTACCTTTGATGATATATCAGAAGGAAGATCATCTTCTTGTAGACCATGGTTGACCATAGCTAACTGAAACTGGCAGATAAGGGGGCAGGGATTACGGCACCCATCCATGGAAAAGTCAAATTGTTTTAGGTCACAAAGCTCAAAAGAATTGTATATAAGGCTTGAAATTGTAAAAATAAACAATAAACTAATTTAGGATGTCTTAACTTTCCTCAGTGACAGTGTTATTTTACCATAAGGGCATTTGGGAGCCTATAGAGAAAAAGGCATAGGCCCCTGGTTTCTTCAACAAAGTGTAAATTGATATTAACACTCCTGGAACCCAAGAGAAAGGAGTTAAAACCAGTGCATAGGTTCTTGGCTTGCTTGGGTATGTCTGAAGAAAGAGCATCTCACTGGTGTCAGGGTTCCCTTGGGCAGCTTTTTACTGCTAGGGCAGTTGGTAGAAGCAGTTTATAAAGCTGTTACTTCTTGATATGACTAGTTTGAAGTTTCATTTCACTTAATGGTATGTAATAGGAAATAAGAAGTTGTAGCCAGAAGCTGACTATTTCATCCAAGATATGTACCTCCATATTAGTTAGTGTTGCCATACTAAATTTTTTGAGGGAGATCCTTTTGAGGGCCTCCCGATTTGACAAATATTTGACAAATATTTTAGATAATCCTTAAAAATCAGCTCTGCCAGGGGTGCCTGGGTGGCTTAATGGGTTAAAGCCTCTTTCGGCTTGGGTCGTGATCCCAGGATTCTGGGATCAAGCCCCACATCGGGCTCTCTGCTCCTCGGAGAGCTTGCTTCCTCCTCTCTCTCCCTGCCTGCCTCTCTTGCCTACTTGTAATCTCTGTCTGTCAAATAAATAAATAAAATCTTTAAAAAAAGTCAGCTCTGCCTTCCCAGTGTCCTAACCCAATGGAGCAAGATAAGCAAATATAATAAAGAAGTAAATATTCTAGAAAAGTGTATATAACTAAAATGTCTTTGACTCCAATTCACATCCCTGGATACGAAAAGCCAGTGGAATCCCAAATTCCCAAACATTCTTCCTCTCCTGTTAGAGTTCATGGAGGCTTCTATCTTCTCCTTGGCAATTTTTAACTTTCTTTGGATGGGTTACTGGCCATTCTGTTGTGTGGTCAGTAACACGTTTAGTTAGTATTCTTCCTTCAGCCCTTGAAACTTGTCTTCATTGACATCAGTCTAGCTTTTCACAGCTACAGACTTCTTGGATTCCCAAATGGAGAGTCAAGATCCGTTTTCTTTTATTATGTGACTTTCCTCTTGGATCTTGAGGAAAGAGTCTTTAGGACTATGTCAGAGAATATTCTAGTGGTCTCACCCACTGTTAGAACCCAAAACATTGGGTCCCATGAGTGGAATCATCCCCAGATTCCATCCATTCAGGTGCTGGAATCTGCCTCCACCAGAGGCACAGAGCCAGCACACTCCTGGCAGCATCCCTCTGCTGAATGTGGTAGCATCTCCTGATGTCCTCTTTGCTAAAGACCAGACCAGGATTTCATGACGTGTTTCAAAAATTCTCACTAGGAGCTCACTGCATTCTTGTTTACATAGGACAAGTCAAGATAAATTGCTCTTTTAACCAGGCTAAGGTTGAGTAATATGTCAGTTTTGACAACTAGTAGACCCACTCAAGAATTGTAGATTGGTGTGAGGATACTAAGTCCAACACTTTTCTTCAGTTAGCTGATGTTTTCTCAATTTTTCTATGCTGAACAATGAGGAGTCTTTACAGAAACTAAGAACTAATATTTCTATGTATTTAAGAACATGTTCTTAAGTGTCAATATTTTATAGGACATTATGTGCTTACCTTTTATGTACTTTTATATTCATCTATGATAATTCAAGATTCATCAAATAAAGAAAACATCTATAAGTAAAATTTTTAAATGACATTTTCAGTCCTTTAGATTCTGATATTAAATTTAATTAACTGATGCATTAGGTGGTTATTTCAAAGTGTGCAGATAATTGATGTGTAATAAGAATTAAGTGTGTGGGTTCTGATCAGCAGTAGCAGGCAGGGACTCTGAGGACTCTATTACAATATCTCAACTTGAGGCTGCCTGCTGTTCCGTCTAAAAAGAATATGTAATAATAAATTGTACCCAAAATGGTATATTAATTTCTTCAGGAAAAAAGGTTTTTATTATTAACTGGTTCAGGACCATTTCCATGCTGTCTTTGTAATTCCCATGAGGGCCATTTTAATACAAAGGAGGCAAATGTAAGATATCGAAGTTGATTTTATTTTATTAGATCCATACACAGCTCAAGAAAATTAAGGCTGAGTTCTGAGATGTGTCACATTAAGTTTGAAGGATGAACTGTCAGGCTAGGTTATTACTAGAATTATCACTAAAAAATATTATTTGGGATAGAAAGATAATAATGTACTGATACTACAGAGAAAAACATAGATTATTTTCATCATTCCAATTAATATAACATTTGTAATTACTCATACCATCAGTGGACAACTGTTGCCAAAATTGTGTACTTTTTTCTTTTTTTATTTTAATAAAAATAGTACATATTTTAAATATACAATATGATGACTTGATATACATACATATAGTGAAATGATTACTGTACTCAAGCTAATTAACATATTATTTCTCATAGTTAGCTTTTTGTGTATGTGATGAGAGCACCTCTCATCATATTCCCAGTATTCAGTATTGTCTTATTAGCTATAGTCATCATGTTGTACATTAGGCTTCTAGGCTTACTCATCCTACATAAATGCAGCTTTGTAGCTTTTGACCAGCATCTCTTCCTGCCACCCTGTAATCACCATCCTACTTTCTACTTCTATGAGTTCAATTTTTTGTTGTTTATTCTCCCTTTCTCCCTTCCTTCCTTCCTTCCTTCCTTCCTTCCTCTCTCTTTCTTTCTTTCTTTCTTTCTTTTTCTTTCTTTCTTTCGTTTTTAGAATCCACATGTAAGTGAGAGCATACATTTCTCTGCCCAGCTTAACGCACTTAGTGTAATGTCTACAAGCTTTATCCATGTTATCACAAATGGCAAGATTTTTTTCTTTTTAAAGTTGAATACAGTTCGGGCGCCTGGGTGGCTCAGTGGGTTAAAGCCTCTGCTTTCGGCTCCGGTCGGTCATGATCTCAGGGTCCTGGGATCAAGCCCCGCATCCGGCTCTCTGCTCCGCGGAGAGCCTGCTTCCTCCTCTCTCTCCCTGCCTGCCTCTCTTGCCTACTTGTGATCTCTGTCTGTCAAATAAATAAATAAAATCTTTAAAAAAAAGTTGAATACAGTTCTATTTTATGTTATCGTGACTTTCTTAAGTGAACATTTAAGTAGAGCCCTGAGATATCAGTGATGAGCCATGGTTCAACAAAGACTGGAAGCAAAACAGGCATCTTTTGCTCATAGGTCATGGGAGAGGTACCAGCACACCTTGGTTGGGGGAAGAGTAGGTCAAAGCAAGCTGAGAAAGCATGGCAGAACCCAGGGCACATGCTTTTTATTAGGGACTGTGAGTGGAGTGCAACCTGATTAAGAAGTGGGCAAAGGACCTGAATAGACATTTTTCCAAAGAAGACCTATAAATTACCAACAGGTATATGAAAAGTATATGAAAGGATCACTCAGCATCACTGATCATCTGAAAATGCAAATCAAAATCACAATGAGATATCACCTCACACCTGTTAAAATGGCCATTATCAAAAAGTCAAAAGATAACAAGTGTTGGCAGGGATGTGGAGAAAAGGGAACCCTTGTGCGCTGTAGTGTAATTGGTATCTACATTGGAATTATATGTGCTTGTACGAAATTGGAATGTGAATTGGTATCGGCACTACCAGAATGGAGTTTTTCCCAAAAATTAAAAATAGAACTACCAGATGATCCAGCAGTCTACTTCTAAACTTTTCCTTTTTAATGGAAATCCAAATTGTTAGAGAGAAGGGCAGTTTTTGACCGTAGATTGAGGATACTGAATATCAACAATTTGGCTGGATTTGGTTCTAACCCAATACTAGATGATATCTGTGTGAATATCTGGCTTCCAAGTCAAATTGATAATAAAAAGATGATGTGAACCACTTCAAGGCAGAAAAATATGATTTTAAATGTCAGTGATTTGGCCAAGTTATACAATTAGTGAGTAGCAAAGTGCAGGTTCCCTAACTCCCAAGACAATATTCTTTCCACTTCATTACACAAATACAGAGAGCATTTTTCTCATTTGAACAAAGCCATGGTGAGAATAGTATTGGCCCCATTACTGTTAATATTAAGACGGTTCCAAAACTCACTCTCCTCTTTTTCTCTCTTTCTCTTTCTTCCTGTCTCTCTGTCTCTCTCTTTCTCTCATACACACTTACATAAAACTATAAACTGAAAACAATGCTTAAAAAAAGGGTGTCCTTTTTTCCTTGAATTATCCGTGTAATTCCCTCGTTTTTCTCCTTGTCGCATCAGTGTGTCTTGCAAATTCAATTAACCGTCTTAGTTTTCTTACTCTCCTTAGTCCCCTCCTCTCATTTGATTGTCTTGTGAAAATACAATCTTTTCAAGATAATACATTTGATAATCCTCTGAGGCAATCCTGTCACTTGCAGTACAATTTTTTTCTTTGTCAATTATTATCAACTTTAGGCACTGTTATCTATTTTTGACACAGCAGGAGATGTCCTTAGCTCAGCTAACCCAGGCTATGTACAGTTAGATAAGACGTAGAGCAGTACTGATGATGAGTAGCCAATTTCCTTCCCCTGTTGTGTTCATGATCCTTGGAGAATTATATAGTAGTGAATCCTGTAAGTTCTATTTGGCTGCGTGAATTCTAGTTGCCCAAATGTTTAATGCACTATTGCCATCAAGTGAATTCTAGAGATTTATAGCATTATTTACTACTTTCCCTTCTCACCTAATAATTGAAAAGGATACAATTCCTCATTTAAAATAAAGTTCACAATAGTGGTAGGAATTATATTTGTTTCCTAGGTAACAACTATTCACTTTTGATCAACTTCAGACATGGGTTTCCTTTACAAAATGATAGTTTTAATAGGCAGAACAGTAAATAACATGCACTTTGGCATCCCAGTCTCAGGAAGAATATGGTGAGATGTGGGAAATGAACTTTTCAACAGTTTCCTAATTATTCGTTTATAGAAGAGAAGCCCATACCATTTATGTAAGTTATTTATTCTTTCTCTCCTTAACTTTAATCAGGCCTGAATCACTGCCGGTAGCTTTATCCATTACCACACATTCTGACATTACTGTATTCTTTTCATGTATTACTTTCTTCTATATTTAAAAAATTTTTTTGACAAACCCAGGAAATTAAAATTGTTGCCAATAATCCAGACACACATTGTAATCATAGTTTTTTAGATATAAAAAGTGTTTTTTAATTTGCTTTTTTTGAGCTTTGAACATTTTAAGCCTTCACCTCTGGGATATGTATGAGGACCTTTGGTATGCTGCAGTAAATTACCCAGACCCCCCCTGTGTTTCATTATAACTTATATATTGCACTTGTAAGAACAGCATTAATCCAAAATGATTTGACTGATGCAGTCCCTTGAAACCATCTTGCCTTCTTTGGGGATATAATTCAATCTCTAGAAGAAAAATTTTGGATTACAATTAATAATTATCATGGTAAAAGATAGAAATAAGGAGAAAATGTAAAGAAATATCCTCAGGATATAAAAGGAGGAGGTAAATTAAAGAGATTCTAAACTATTCTTCATGTAGTGTGTTCTTCACTATTCTTTTTGTAACTCCTCTAAATAAAATACAACAAAACAACAACAACAACAACAACAACAACAAAAACCCCAGCAAAATAAAGGAAAGCTACAAGCTTTGTTTCATCTTTCACTTCACTTATATTGCAGAATAAAATGTGTATTTTAATAATTGAACTTTTATTTAGTGTCTACAGTCTTGGTTTTAAAAACTTATAGGGTGGATGAAATTCGTTTTTATTATCTATAAAGGTCCTAGATTACATCAAACTGGGGGTGCTTAAAGCAAGATTCCACATGGTCAAAAAAACCCACATATCTCTTACCAGAGGCATGAAAAGACCATAAATCACTGTCTACTCTGAAATCATTTACATTCTAAATTAAGCTATCCAAGGAATTGAGGAGTGGGTCACTGAGTCTCATGAGAGGCCAGAGGGTAAGGATTCAGAATTTCCACTTTGAAAAGTTGCTCCATCAGAACCCAAATGAGTAAATCTGAGGAATGTTCCAGCTCAAACTGAAATCCAGGATATGCAGTCCAAGAAGGCTTCCTGTGCCAAAGGCTTAGTCAACAAAAAATTAAATTTCATGGGAATCCAACAGCCAGTCTGGGTCCACCTTCTATAATGGGGCAGAGAAGGGCTCAGAATTGGGTGGATCTGTTATGTCTCTATCCAGGGAAATTTGATTCAGCAGTAGTGTGAAATCAGGTTTGGGTAACTAGGATCCTATGTGTTACAATTAGTAGTAGGGTTTTGTAATCATGGCTGCATTAAAAAGAGGCATTAATGAACCTGCAAGGTAGGGAGAAAGGCACATATAGTAAAATACGGCAGATAAAATAGATGATTGCTTTAGAGGTTAATACTACAGATGGCTCCTAACCATGTATTTATAATTGTCCATTTCTTATCCTCTGCTCTGACTTGCCCAAACGTTAGTCAGACTTCTCTTCTCCCCAAGGCCCCGAAACTCTGGTTGCCCCCAAGTCGGAGCAAGCGCTAAAATGCAGAACATCTCCCTTTAACAGCTCATCTTGACAATCAGATGACCACAGCCAGGAACATTTCCCTCAGACCTTCTCAATCATGTTATCACTTTCTAGTTTCTGCTAGTCCCAATGACACCCCCCCAGCAAAAGAAAAGTTTTTTATTTTCTTTTTTATTTTTTTTATTATTTCTTAATTTTTTTTAACTACTTTGTTAAGGTATGGCTAACATATGCTAATTTTTGAGACCCCTGCACACCTCAAGATTGGAACTTTTCTCCTATTGCCAATAGTCTCTTTGAATAAAATCTTTCCTTATCTAAGTACAGAATTGTCTTTATCTGACACCCTAAAGATGGGAAATGGGTTCTTTCGGTTAGGAAACAACCTATTTCTAGCTAAGTAGCTCTGTCTCTTGCCCATTACATTTTCCTCTGGTTTTCTAATGTCGAAGGCTAAGTTCTCTTTCACCTTTTAGTGTCAATCCTTCTTATGTATTGTTACTTTCTTTTGGCTGCTTTGTCTTTCTTGAGTCATTTATATTCCATTTGGAGAATCTCCCAAGTATATCAGGATCCAAGCCTTCTTCAGGTTCTGATCAGCCCCTGGTATGACAAGATTAAGCTACTGAGGACTTGAGCTTTGTTAAAGAAATTTGAAGGTAGGCAAAACAATTCAGTGAATGAAATGCAGGAGCAAAAGATTATTTTGCAAACCATCCTCTGCATTTTCCAGTGGTGTGATGCTGGAAATGTCACTTAATCCCTCTACAAAGGCCATAAGGTAGGAATAACAATGCCTATATATTGAATTTCATGCAGATTAAATGGGGGAAAATTTGTATCATACTTACCATATGCCTAGTGCTAAGAGATGTTCAAGCAGTGGTAGATTATTTTCTCTCTCACCAAGTCTTGACTCAGTGTCTTAAAGATCACGCTAAACAGTCCCTTTCTCTCCATTTCCCTTGTCATTGTCTTATTTCTCCCCTCGACTAGAATGAAGTAAGCTCCTTGAGAAGATATCTTATTAGTTGTTTTTTTCCCTCAGGGCCTGGATCAGAGGAATCACTCAACAAGTGCCTTTTGAATGAAATTGTGTACATGCTTATACCCTAAAACTTGAGAGCAGAGGTTAATCTTTCCAGATAGCAAACAGGTTTTTCTGGAGTTCATTGGTTTACTTACAGAGATACCACAAATATATTTTGAGGAAAGTTACATTAGAAGTCCTCTAAAGCCCATTTTGAGGCTAACATTCTCATACTTTAGAAGAAAAAAAAAGTGCTAATTTGTGACAATGTTCTATATTTTCTTACTCCTAAGCATTTACACAATGTTTTGTATTATGTGATGCCAGACAGCCAGATGAAAAAGTGAGAAACTCTGTCATGCATCCAGATATTTTACTTACTTGGTGCCAAACATCTGGATGTTTAGAAACACTGACTGAATCTTTCACTTTTCACCTGGTTGTTTGGCATTGTAGAGACAGAGCAAATGGCAAGCAGATATCTTGGCAGAGCATACACTGAGACATATGGATGTGGATGGTAGTGTCTTAGCATTCAAGCTGTTTGCCACAGAAGGAGAAGTTCATGATGGCATTTTGATCAAGATGATATATTCTGTCATTGAAGGGACTTTTCCTCCAACAGAGGCTCTTAGTCATGTTTTAGGTTGTAACAATTATTTGGCATCCTATGGTATATTCTTGTGGTCCTAGATGCTGGGTCCAATTAAACCACTCTAGAAAGAGATCTGTCCAAGATGCTGAGAATCAGGAGGAACTCAATAACTCACTACTCACACTGAGTCAGTTTTGCTGAGTGACTTGTTCTTACCTTGTTTCTGTTTTCTAGGCAATTTGTTTTGACCTTGCCTGCAGCTTTAGTATAACTAAATCTCTATAATTATTTCATTAACTCTGTTAGTCTTTGCCTGACATTTATTTCTAATAATTGGATTCTTCCTCTTCCCTAGATTCCCATGTTCCTAAAAATTTTCCCAAGGCCTATGGATTTTCTTTCCTCCTGTATGCTACACATGTATCTTTATCTCTCTGTTCTACTATTGCTGCCTCTGTCATCACCTCAGACATCCTAGTTGAAATGCTGTATTAGTCAGGGCATGCTAAATGTTGCTGCTATGATAAATAACTTCACACTATCTGGGTTTTCTGACTCGCAGGGCCTATTATGAATACAGAAAATTCTCCAGGGCAACTGTCTTTCCTTCATATTAATGGCTCTTCTATACAAATTTATGCTTCCAAGATCACTACAGCAGAATCAGAGTAGGCTGGAAGGTCAAGTACCAGCAACTAAACACTTGCTAATATTTCACTTGAGCTAATATTTCATTGGCCTCATTTATGGCTCACTGCCAAGACACAGAAAGCTGGAAGGAGGTTTTCTCTCAGGATTTCAATTAAAAACTAGCCAGACTAACATCAAAATCATAACTTTTTTTAAGCCATTGGAGAACTGATGTTGCACAGCAACTAACTGATCCCAAGTCTGAGGAGAAATCATGCAAGTACACACTAAGTGAGGGTAGAAACAGTCAAAAGCTGCAAGAGTTCAGCTGCAATAACTGACAAATCGATAAAAGTAAAATTTAAGCTGATGGGGCAGTGTCAAACCCTGGGATCCATAGCACTGGGGAAGTCAGCAACTTTCTCCAGGGTCTTCCTTCATAAAACACACAAAGCACTTAGAATAAAGACTGGAGTGAGATATGAGAAGCATCTATTGTGTCACAGACTAGGGAAAGGTAACAACACCTGTGGGTAGAAGTCAACCACAAGAAAAAGATCTGGAGAGACCACAAATGCAGGGAGGCTAAACACTGTGCTACCAAACAATGAATGGGCCAACCAGGAAATTAAAAAAGAAATTAAAAAGTACATGGAAACAAATTAAAATAAAAATACAACAGTCCAAAACCTCTGTGATGCAGCAAAAGCAGTTCTAAGAGGAAAGTTTATAGCAATACAGATCTACCTCAAGAAGCCAAACAAACAAACAAACAAACTCAAACAATGTAACCTTACACCTAAAGGAGCTAGAGAAAGAACAAACAAAACTTAAAGCCAGCAGAAGGAGGAAAATAATAAAGATTAGAGCAGAAATAAATGATATAGAAACTAAAAAACACCAATAGAGTAGATCAATGAAACTAGGAGTGTTTTCTTTGAAAAACTCAATAAAATTGATAAACCTCTAGCCAGATTTATCAAGAAAAAAAGAGAGAGGACTCAAATAAATAAAATCACAACTAAGAGGAGAAATAACAACCAATACCACAGAAATACAATCATAAGAGATTATGAAAAACTATATGCCAACAAACTGGACAACCTAGAAGAAATGAATAAATTCCTAGAAACATGTAAATTACCAAAACTGAAACAGAAAATATGAACAGACTGATAACCAGCAAAGACATTGAATCAATCATCATCATTGTCATTGTCATCTCCAAACAAATAAAAATCCAGGACCAGATGGCTTCACAGGTGAACTCTTCCAAATATTTAAAGAGTTAACACCTATTCTTCTCAAACTATTCCAAAAAATAGAAAAGGTAGAAAAACTTCCAAATTCATTCTATGAGGCCAGCATTACCCTGATACCAAAAGACGATAAAGAGATAAAGACACACTAAAAAGGAGAACTACAAGGTAATATCCCACATAAACATAGATGCAAAAGTTCAAGCTGAATCCAGCAATATATTAAAAAAAAGTCATTCACCATGATCAAGTGGGATTTATTCCTGGATGGCAAGAGTGGTTCAATATTTGCAAATAAATCAATATGATACATCATATCAATAAAAGAAAGGATAAGAACCCTATGATTATTTCAATAGATTCAGAAAAAGTATTTGATGAATCAATGTCCATGATAAAAACCCTCAACAAAGTATGTTTAGAGGGGGAAATCCTCAATGTAATAAAAGCTATATGTGAAAAAACCACAGCTAACATGATCCTTAACTGGGAAAAAGAGCTTTCCCCCTAAGGTCAGGAATAAGAAAAAGATAATACACCCTCACCACTTTAACCCAGCATAGTACTGGAAGTCTTAGCCACAGCAATCAGACAACAAAAAGAAATAAAAGACATCCAAATTGGTAAGGAACAAATAAAATTTTCATTATTTGCAGATGACATGATACTACATGTATAAAACCTGAAAAACTTCACCAAAAAACTGCTAGAACTGATAAACAAGTCCAGTCAAGCCACAGGATACAAAACCAATGTGCAGAAATCTGTTCTATTTTTACACACCAAAATGAGTAGCAGAAAGAAAAATTAAGAAAACAATCCCATTTATAGTTACACCTAAAATAATAAAATACTTGGGAATAAACCTAACCAAAAGGTAGAAGACCTGTACTCTGAAAATTATAAAACACTGATGAAAGAAGTTGAAGATGACACACAGAAATGGAAATACAATCCATGCTCATGGATTGGAAAAACAAATATTGCTAAAATGTCTATACTACCCAAGGCAATGTACACATTTAATGCCGTTCCTATCAAAATACCAACAGCATTATTCACAGAACTAGAACAAACCTAAAATTTATATGGAACCACAAAAGACTATTGACTTTCAAAAATACTAGAATTAGGGGCACCTGCGTGGCTCAGTGGGTTAACTGTCTGCCTTTGGCTCAGGTCATGATCCCAGGGTCCTGGGATCAAGCCCTAAGTTGAGCTTCCTGTCTGGTGGTGAGCTCCCTCTATCACTCCCCCTGCTTGTGCTCTCTCTCTCTCAAATAAATAAATAAAAATCTTAAAAAAAAAGACAAAGAAGAAAGCATCAGTGAATATGAAGATAGTTCAATAGATATCACTCAAACTTCATGTGTTTATAAGCAAATTCACACATTCTAGAACTTTCATAATTGGTATCCCAGAAAAAAGAGACAAAGATATGGAAGACATATTTGAAAAAATAATTACCAAGAATTTTAGAAATTTAATACAAACCACAGAGCATAGATTCAAGAAGGCTAAAGAGCACCAAGCAGGATAAATACATAAAATGAAACAGGAACACAAGTCTAAGCATATTTTATTAAAAATGATGAATATAAATGAGATAAAAAATCTTGATGGTATCCAGAGAAAAAAGAAATGTGTATAAGGGGTTAACTTGGCTAGTTTGGGTGTTTGAACACTGAACAAGAAAATCCTGAGAAGAAACTGGCTTTTGATCATACCCTGGTAGATAAAATCTAAATTCTTGGGCAATTCTGCTTGATAAAGATTTCTTTGTATACCTGGGGTCTTTGGTCATGCCAGATACTTTCTGCCAGCAGTGTGATTTATTGCAGTAGCCTTGCACAATGCTGTATCAGTTTGACTATAACCAGGTAAAAATGAAGAATCTAAAGGAAAAAAAAAAACAAAAAGAAAATACTAAAGATAAGCATAAAATTCATTAAGTTAAAAACAGGAAACTAGTGGAACAAAAGCTGATTCTTAAAAAAAAAAAAAAAAAAAGAAACCAAAACAAACAAACAAAAAAAGAACAAAACACCCCCCCCCCAAATCATTAAATGGATTATCTGGTGATACAGACCATGAAGTACAAAACAAAAACAGAAAACACAGATTACCAGTGTTTTCAGTGCTGACTCCAACCTTAAAAAAGATAAAAAAGAACGCAGTTAATAATTTTATGCCCATAAATTTGACAGGTTAGATGAAATGAAATGATTTCTTCAAACACAAATTATTAAAACCCACTCAAGATAAAATATATAATCTGAGTAGCCCTATATCTTCCATAAGAATTCAATTTGTAGTTGTATTTGAAAACCTCACCAAAAAACAAAACAAAACAAAAAACCACCACCACCACCACAACAGAAAATCCTGGCCCCAAAAGTTTTCATTCTGAATTGTACCAAACATTTAAGGAAGAATCTCATAATCTCATCCTGAAAATAGGAGAAAAGAGAGTGCTTCTAAGTTCATTTTGTGAAACTAACATTGCCCTAATACCAAAATAAGATAAAGATATTACAAGGGAGAAAACTGTAGATTAATCTCTCTCCTGAATATAGACATATATATTCTTTTAAAAAAATTTTTATTTCTTATTAACATATAATGTATTATTTGTCCCAGGGGTACAGGTCTGTGAATCATCAGGCTTACACATTTCACAGCACTCACTATAGCAAATACCCTCTCCATTGTCCAGAACCCAGCCACCTTATCCCTCCTCTCTCCCCTCCAGCAACCCTCAGTTTCTCATGAGATTAAGAGTCTCTTATGGTTCGTCTCCCTCCCTGGTCCCATCTTGTTTCATTTTTTTCCCTCCCTACTCCACATGACATGCTACCATGCCTCTCAAATTCCTCATATCAGTGAGATCCTATGATAATTGTCTTTCTCTGATTTACTTATTTCACTTAGCATAATACCCTCTAGTTCCATCCACATCATTGCAAATGGCAAGATTTCATTTTTTGAGGGCTGTATAGCATTCCATTGTGTATATATACCACATCTTTTTATTTAATTTTTTAAAAGATTTTATTTATTTATTTGAAAGAGAGAGATCACAAGTAGGCAGAGAGGCAGGCAGAGAGAAGGGGGGAAGCAGGCTCCCTGCTGAGCAGAAAGCCCAATGTGGGGCTCATTCCCAGGACTCTAGGATCATGACCTGAGCCGAAGGCAGAGGCTTTAACCCACTAAGCCACCCAGGTGCCCCTATATATACCACATCTTCTTTACCATTCATCTGTTGATGGACATCTAGGTTCTTCCCATAGTTTGGCTATTGTGGAATTGCTGCTATAAACATTCAGGTGCACGTGCCCCTTCAGATCACTATATTTGTATCTTTATGGTAAATACCCAGTAGTGTGATTGTTGGATTGTAGGGTAGCTTTATTTTCAACTTTTTTTTTTCAAAGAGTTTATTTATTTATTTGACAGAGATCTCAAGCAGGCAGAGAGGCAGGTAGAGAGAGAGAGGGGGGAAGCAGGCTCCTCGCTGAGCAGAGAGCCCGATGTGGGACTCGATCCCAGGACCCTGAGATCATGACCTGAGCTGAAGGCAGAGGCTTTAACCCACTGACCCACCCAGGTGCCCCTATTTTCAACTTTTTGAGGGACCTCCACACTATTTTCCAGAGTGGCTCCACCAGCATACATTCCCACCAACAGTGTAGGAGGGTTCCCCTTTCTCTGCATTCTCACCAATATGTGTCATTTCCTGACTAGTTAATTTTAGCCATTTTGACTGGTGTGAAGTGGTATCTCACTGTGGTTTTGATTTGTATTTCCCTGATGCCGAGTGACTTTGAACAATTTTTCATGTGTCTGTTGGCCATCTGGATGTCTTCTTTGCAGAAATGTCTGTTCATGTCTTCTGCCCATGTCTTGATTGGATTGTTCTTTGGGTGTTGAGAATATCATATGGACTTGTTTTTTGTTTTTTTTTTTAAGACACTATTTATTTATTTATTTATTTGAGAGAGAGCATGAGAGAGAGTATGAGGGGAGAAGGTCAGAGGGAGAAACAAACTCCCCATGGTGATGGGAGGACTTGATCCCAATGCAGGACTTGATATCAGGACTCCAGGTTCATGACCTGAACCAAAAGCAGTCACTTAACCAACTGAGCTGCCCCAGGCGCCCCCTTGTTCTTTAATTAATATATTGTATCACATTGGTTGATTTGAAGAACTGGAACCAACCTTGCAGCCCAGGAATAAATTCCACTTGTTCGTGGTGAATAATCCTTTTAGTGTACTGTCAGTATTTATTGGCTAGTATTTTGATGAGAATTTTTGCACCTGTGTTCACCAAAGATATTGGTCTGTAATTCTTTTTGTTGGGGTCTTCATCTGGTTTTGGGATCAAGGTAATGCTGGCTTCATTAAATGAGTTTGGAAGCTTTCCTTCCATTTGTATATTTTGGATCAGTTTCAGGAGAATAGGTATTGATTCTTCTTAAATGTTTGGCATTGTTCCCCTGGGAAGCTGCTTGGCCCCACGCTTTTGTTTGTTGGGAGATTATTGATGACGGCTTGTTATGGGTCTGTTCAGGTTTTATATTTCTTCCTCTTTCTGTTTTGGTAGTTTGTATGTCCCTAAAATGCACCCATTTCTTCCTGATTGTTAAATTTGCTGGTGTATAGTTGCTCATAATATGTTCTTATAATTGTTTGTATTTCTTTGGTGTTGGTTGTGACCTCTCCTCTTTCACTCATAATTTTATTAATTTGGGTCCTTTCTTTTTTCTTTTTGATAAGCCTGGCCAAGGGTTTATCAATCTTGTTAATTCTTTCAAAGAACCAGCTCCTAGTTTTGTTGATTTGTTCTGCTGGGGTTTTTTTTTGTTTGTTTGTTTGTTTGTTTGTTTCTATTTCATTGATTTCTGCTCTGATCTTTATGATTTCTCTTATCCTGCTGGGTTTAGGCTTTCTTTGCTTTTCTTTCTCCACCTCCTTTAGGTGTAGGGTTAGGTTGTGTACTTGAGATCTTTCTTGTTTCATGAGAAAGGCTTGTATTGCTATATACTTTCCTCTCAGGACAGCCTTTGCTGTGTCCCACAGATTTTGAACAGTTGTGTTTTCATTTTCATTTGTTTCCATGAATTTTCTCAATTCTTCTTTAATTTCCTGGTTGACCCATTCATTCTTTAGTAGGATGCTCTTTTGCCTCCATGTATTTGGGTTCTTTCCAACGTTCCTGTTGTGATTGAGTTCTAGCTTCAGAGCATTGTGATCTGAAAATATGCAGGGAATGATCCCAATCTTTTGGTACCAGTTGATACCTGATCTGTGACCCAGGATGTGATCTATTCTGGAGAATGTTCCATGCACACTAGAGAAGTATGTGTATTCTGTTGCTTTGAGATGGAATATTCTGAATATGTCTGTGATGTCCATCTGGTCCAGTGTGTCATTTAAGGCCTTTATTTCCTTGTTGATATTTTGCTTGGATGATCTGTCCATTTCAGTGAATGGGGTGTTAATGTCCCCTACTATTATTTTATTATTGTCAATGTGTTTCTTTGCTGGGTTTTTGTTGTTGTTGTTGTTGTTGTTGTTGTTGTTTTTCTTATTAACTGGTTTATATAGTTGGCTGCTCCCATGTTAGGGGCATAGATATTTAAAATTGTTAGATCTTCTTGTTGGCCAGGCCCTTTAAGTATGATATAATGACCTTCCTCATCTCTTATTATAGTCTTTGGTTTAAAATCTAATTTATCTGATATAAGGATTGCCACCCCAGCTTTCTTTTGATGTCCATTAGCGTGGTAAATGGTTTTCCACCCCCTCACTCTAAATCTGGGGGGTGTCTTAGGCTCTAAAATGAGTTCGTTGCAGATAGCATATTGATGGGTCTTGTTTCTTTATGCATTCTGATACTCTGTGTCTTTTGATTGGGGGCATTTGGCCCATTTACATTCATGGTAACTATTGAGAGATATGAATTTAGTGCCATTGTATTGCCTGTAAGGTGACTGTTAATGTATATTGTCTCTGTTCCTTTCTGGTCTGTTACTTTTCAGCTCTCTCTTTGCTTAGAGGACCCCTTTCAATATTTCCTGTAGGTCTGGTTTGGTGTTTGCAAATTCTTTTAGTTTTTGTTTGTCCTGGAAGTTTTTTCTCTCCCCTTCTATTTTCAATGACAGTCTGGATATAGTATTCTGGGCTGCATATTTTTCTTGTTCAGTGCTTTAATATATTATGCCAGTCCTTTCTGGCCTGCCAGGTCTCTATGGATAGGTCTCTTGCCAATCTAGTATTTGTACCATTGTATGTTACAGATCTCTTTTCCCGAGCTGCTGTCAGGATTTTCTCTTTGTCAGTGAGACTTATATGTTTCACTATTAGATGACAGGGTGTGGACCTCTTTTTATTGATTTTCAGGGGAATGCTCTGTGCCTCCTGGATTTTGATGCTTGCTCCCTTGGCCAAATTAGGGAAATTCTCTGGTAAAATTTGCTCCAATATACTTTCTGCCCCTCTCTCTCTTTCTTCTTCTTCTGGGATCCCAATTACTCTAATATCTTTTCATCTTTTGGTATCATTTATCTCTTGAATTCTCCCCTCGTGGTCCAGTAATTGTTTGTCTCTTTTGCTCGTCTTCTTTATTGGTCCTCTATATCACTAATTCTTGTTTCTGCCTCATTTATCCTCACAGTAAGAGCCTCTATTTTTGATTGCACCCCATTAATAGCTTTTTTGATTTCAGCTTCGTTAGATTTTAGTTCTTTTATTTCTCCTGAAAGGGATTTTCGAAGGGGATTCTCTAATCTTCCTTTTTTTTTTGGAGCCCAGCTAGTACTTTGATAATCATCATTCTGAACTCTAGTTCTGACATCTTACTAATGTCTGTGTTGATTAGGTCCCTAGCCATGAGTACTGCCTTTTGTTCCTTTTTTTGAGATGTGTTTTTATGCCTTGTCATTTTATCCAGATAAGAATAGATGAATGAGAGAACAAAATACTAAAAGGGTAGGAGTGACCCCAGGAAGATATACACTAATGAAATCAGAAGAGACCCAAAACTGGGAAAAGAAGAAAGGGGGGAAAAAGAAGAAGAAGAAGGAGAAAAAATATATATATACATATGTGTATCTATCTATTTATCTATATAGACATATATACTTATTTATTTATTTATTTGACTGGTGAATAGAACAGAGACACACACTTGATTTTGGGCGTATTTTGGTGTATTAGAAGAAAGTACTTCCCAAAATTTTTTTTGCTTTCTTTAAAATTATATATATATATATATATATATATATATATATATATATATATATAATGGTAAACATGATGAAGGGTTGGAATATGACTATAAAGATGAAAATTTCAAGAAGAAATTGATAAGATAAGAAATTGGTTGAAAAAAGAAAGGAAAAAAAAGAGGAAAGATGATATCAGGCTAGAGACAGGACAAAGCTATGCATTAGTCTTAGGGTATACTTTGATTTATTTGAAGAAATTGTATCCCAAAATCTCAAAGAGAAAAAAAAAACTACATGTATACAAAAAATAAGTTTATATACAATGAAGGGATAAAATATGACTATAAAAATAAAAATTTAAAAAGATTTTTAAAAAGGTATTGATAAGATAAAATAGTTTAAAAACATTAAAATAGGGAAGAGGAAAATTTTTTTTAATTGTATAAGAAAAAAATAAAAATTTAAAAATTTAACTGAAAGACTAAAGGATCATGGGGAAAAAGGCATGAATTCTATGTGTTGCTTTCCCCTACCTCTGGGTTTCCACAGTTCTCATTGATTGGTAAACTTGGTCTTGGCTGGATGTTCTTACTGATCTTCTGGGAGAGGGGACTGTTGCAGTGATTCTTGAATGTCTTTGCCTGAGGTGGAATTGCATCGCCACTGCCAGGGGCCAGGCTAAGTAATCTGCTTGGTTTTGGTCTCAGTAGCTTTTGTTCCCTGAACGGTTTCTGTACAGCTTTGGAGGAGGAGAATGAAAATGGCGGCCTCCCAATATCCAGCCCGGAGGAGCCAAAAGGTCGGGGCCCCACTCCTCAGTGCGCCTTCAGAGAAAAGCAGTCAATCCCTCCCCCCTGATCTCCAGCCGTGCTCTGTGCTCACCCGGCCTGTGACCAAGTGTTTCTTTCTCTGGTGCAGAGCTCCATTTGTAGTCTCCAAACCCAGCATATTCCTGCAGCAGGAGTCCTTCGTTGCTCCTCCCAGAGGAGGAAGGTGAGTCTCCCTGTATCTGCTGCTTATTGTATCCCTGCTCGAAGAACAGTGGCCTGACTGTGCCTAGGATCTTGGTTTAAGGTAACCCTGAGCTGAGAGCCCAATTCTCGGCTCTGTCTCTGCAGCTGACTTCCCTGCTCCAATATCTTTGAGCTCTGCCACACTCAGACACCCCTAGTCTTACTGTGACCGCATGGGTCCTGAGACCACACTGTCTCTGTGAGGGCTCCACCCTCCCACTTAGCCTCTGGAGCAATGTCCCTCAGTGGAGCAGACTTCTGAAAGTTGGCGTTTTGTGCTCTGCTACTCTGCCACTTGCCAAGAGCCAGCCCTTCTCCACATGTTCTATCTTCCCGAATGTTGCCTTAGATTCTCTTCTCCACATGTCCTACCTTCTGGAAAGTGGTTGATTTTTTTTTCCCTAGAATTGCTGCTCTGCTCTTCTCTCCTCTGTTGAGTTTGTAGTTGTTCAGAATGGTGTGATAACTATCTAGCTGAACTCCTGGGACCTGATGATATCTTGGTCTCCATCTCTTCTGCCATCTTGCTCCTCCCTCTCTTGCCTACAAGTTTCCCTAGGCACATATTTTTTTTTAAGAATTTATTATATTTATTAGACAGACAGAGATCACAAGTAGGCAGAGAGGCAGGCAGAGAGAGAGGAGGAAGCAGGCTCCCCTCTGAGCAGAGAGCCTGATGCGGGGCTCGATCCCAGGACCCTGGGATCATGACCCGAGCCGAAGGCAGATGCTTTAACCCACTGAGCCCTGGCACATATGTTCTTAAATAGTTATTTTAGTTATAATATAACTAGTTAGTTAGTTATTTAGTTATAATACAACTATATTTAGTTATAATAGTTATATTATCAAGCCTATTTCCAGCATAAGGATTATTAGTCTATAAATAAAGATACTATCCTATAAAAGAATAATATACATCATGATCAAATGAGGTTCATTCAAGGTATGCAAGAGAGGTTCAACATCCAAAAATTAATGAAATTCACCATATTAACTAGGGAAAGAAAACCATTCAATCATCTCAGTTGATGCAGAAGAATACATTTGTCAATATTCTACATCCATTCCTGATGAAAATTTTCAGCAAGTGAGGAATAGAAGAAATATCCTCTAACCTGATAAAGGCTTTTACAAATATATATGTAGATAATATCACACTTAATGGAAAGACAATGGTCCTCTCTAATACTGTGAAGAGAGCAAATGTCCTCTCTTACTACTCCTATTTAACATTATACTGGGAGTTATGAACTGTGTAATAAGATAAGAAAATATATAGATTGGAAAATAAGAAAATGTTTTATTCATAGAGGACTTAATTATCCACATGGAGAATCCCTGAATATTTGCAAAATAGTTCCCAGATCTAACAAACTAAAAACTACTTTGGCGGGTTTACAGAATGCAAAATCAACATACAAAGATCAATTATATTTCTATGTATTAGTGAGAAATAATTGGATTACAGAATTTTAGCTATATATATTTATACATTATACACATTGTATACATTATATACACCATTATATCATAGTGACATATGAATCTCATATAGATCATGTAATTTAAGATAGTATTGAGTAAAATTAAATAGGTATAATTATAAAAAACACGTACAGTATATGTATGCTGAAAACTACAAAATATCGCTAAAGATAATCAAAGATGACCTAAATAAATGGAGAGATATGCTGTGTTCATGGATTGGAAGACTCAATACCATCAAGATGTCAGTTCTCCCCAATTTTATCTACAGATTCAGCATAATCTCGACCAAATTTTAGATGATCTTTTGGATATTAACAAGCTTAATCTAAAATGCATATAGACAGGTAAAAGAATTAGAAAAGTTAGAATGTTTTGAATAAAAAATTAAAAAAAAAAGGGAAGGGGCCCCATGCCTGATTTCAGGAACTACTATAGAATTATAATAATCAAGACACTGTGGTGTTGGTGAAAAGTGATTACATCAATCAATAGAACAGAATAGAAAGTCCAGAATATTCAACAGATCTGACAAAGATTCAAAGGCAATTTAATAGAGAGAAGACAATCCAACAAATGATGCTGGAACACTCGTACATTAATATGCAAAAAAAAGAGATTATTACCCTATACCTCACACATAATACAAAATTAGATCAAAATGACCCAAATGTGAAAATAAACTATAAACTTTTTAGAAGAAAACGAGAGAATATGCCTTTTTTTTTTTTTACTTTGATTGTGATAATACAACACCAAAAGAAATTTCATTTACCAATGTAAGTGATGTTTCAGTCATCCTTCCATGGGCTCAAAAGTCAAAATGCAACAGGATGGGGCTGAAGAATGTTAGTGTCTATTAGATACATATGATTCTTAGCATTGTTCTGGATTCTTTTTTCATGATGTTTGCACTCCCTGTGCTTTCTACCTTTTATACACTCTGTTGACAGATATGAGATCTATCTTCAGGCATTCTTCTTTTTTTCGTTTTTTTAATGATTTCATTTATTTATTTGACAGAGAGAGATGCAGAGAGTGAGGGAACACAAGCAGGCGGAGTGGGAGAGGGAGAAGCAGGCTTCCTTCAGAGCAGGGAGCCTGATGTGGGACTTGATCCCAAGACCCTGGGATCATGACCCAAGCTGAAGACAGACTCTTAATTACTGTGCCACCCAGCTGCCCCTTCAGGGATTCATTCTTTTTTTTTTTTTTTTTAAGATTTTATTTATTTATTTGACACAGAGAGAGAGATCACAAGCAGGCAGAGAAGCAGCCAGAGAGAGGGGGAACAGGGTCCCTGCTCCCTCCATTAACAGTCTTGCCTGTGTGCTGGATCTCTTTTCCCTGCTGAGCAGAGAGCCCAATGTGGGGCTAGATCCCAGGACCCTGAGATCATGACCTGAGCTGAAGATAGAGGCTTAACTCACTGAGCCACCCAGGTGCTCAAGTCACCAGGGATTCATTCTGAAGTATGCCCTTTTCAAACAACAAAATCCATGACCTTTTCACCATGACCAGACATTCTACTTTCTACTAGTTTTCTAATTGTTATATTTGTATCCATTATCTTCCTCTGCCACACACATCTTTTTTCCAAATCTTGTTTAGACACAGGCTCACAATATTCTGGCTCCTTAATTTTGCCCACAATGGGCAGAAACATCCATATCCTCTTCTCCTTTCCTTTGTTTACCTCAGTGCTGAGGTAGAAAAGTGGTGATATTGTTTCCCCGGTCTGAGACACAGAAAAAAACTAGAACATACTTATCTCACATACTTCCTATCTACAAAAACATAGTTTCTTTTACGATTTCTTTAGTTACATTGATCTTAGAAAGTTTCACAATATATCTGTATCCTTTATGAATGGACATAGTAAATCATGTGTTTTTATATTACCAGGTATATGTATGTATTTTAGTCAGTTCAACATTCCCCATTCTTTTTGTCTAAGTGTTATATAACACATTGAAGGGTCTTTATTTAGCTTTGCTTTAAAGGTGTATGTTGCCTACTGGGACACTAGGGACTTATCTAATGCTCCTGGGGTATATGAACCCAAATACTGCTCAGAAATAGGCTAGTCAAGGAATTCTCTGAAATTATATAAACATTTTTGTGAATTTTTGTATTCAGGGTATGTCTCTGTTGGGTTAGGCAAGGTGTCATAGAGAAGGAAAGTGTACCTTTATTCAGTTTCTTGGAGGTATCTGTGATCCATCAAAATTTGGAATCCATTAGTCTGAGGGAGTTAAGCACAGTACACTAGCATAATACTTTCTTTGAATAAAATTGCAAGCTACTTTATTCATACAGGGAAGTATAGACAAACCATAAGAGAATCTTAATCTCACAAAGCAAACTGAGGGTTGCTGGGGAGCAGGGGGGTAGGAATAGGGTGGTTGGGTTATGGACATTGGGGAGGGTATGTGTTATGGTGAGTGCTGTGAAATGTGTAAGCCTGATGATTCACAGACCTGTACCCCTAGGGCAAATAATACATTATATGTTAATAAAAATAATTTTTTAAAAAAGCAGAGAGACCAAGCACAATATTTTTCACACCCAGATTTAACAAATGCTACCATTTTGCTTCATTTTCCCCAAATTTTATTAAGAAGGGAGACAGAGTTAGTCATAGAAAGCTGCACTGACACAATCTCATCCAATTTCATTTCAGTGAACAAAAATATAAATATTTCTTCTTTCCTCCCTCCATTAACAGTCTTGCCTGTGTGCTGGATCTCTTTTCCTTGCTCAACAAACCAATCTCTTTTATTAGTTCTCCAAAAGTGGTAATGTCTTTCTAAAACTTGTTTGCAAACTTAACATCCTTTTTAAAAAGTAATTTACTATATATACATGATGGTTTTTCTCTTATTGTCCCCATTTTCACACCATGTCCATGTTCCTCCATTTCTGCCTGGCTTGTGCCCCAGAATGCTGTCCTCTGTAGATTGTATCCCCCAAGATCCCTTGTCAACTGACTTCTGCTTGATTTTAGACAATGAGATGTCCTGGCAGGAAATCAAACAGGTAGGAAAAGACAGAGGTCAGGGTATTTCCTCCCTACTCTCTCCCTGTTTTGACATATCTTTAGATGAACTTATCTGTTTAGTCCATAACAACAATATCTGCTACATGACCTCTTCTCCAGAGTTATACTCCTCACTAAGCTACTGATACTCTGTTTCCTCCTCTGTCTTCTCAGCAGTGCATTGCCATCCTATTGTTGCTAAGCAATTGGGTACCTAACATAACTTGTTGGTTCACTTAACCCTAACCACTTGAAGCTTCTGGGGTGAATTCTGTTTCTTATGAGAGCCCTAACTGACATATATATGGCAGGCAGTGGGAGATGGAGAAGCAGGCTCCCCTCTGAGCAGGAAGCCCAACAAGGGCTTCCATCCCAGGCCCCTGGGATTATGACTTGAGCGAAAGACAGACACTTAACCAACGGAGCCACCAGGTGCCCCTAATTCTAGTATTTTTGAAAGTCAGTTTTGCTGGTCCTTATGATAGTCAGATCCTCTTTATAATCATACGTATAGTCATTATAAAGTTAATTACATCTTCATTGTGATATATATTGGCACCATCACGGTAACTAAAATAGTTTGTGTTAAGCCCTAAACACTTCGGTAAGTATTCTTTTCTTGCATCTTCTCATACAGTTAGATTCCTACAATAGCACGCTGGTGTAGGAATCTAACTGTATTATCAGTATTTTATAAATAGTGACACCGAGGCTTTGCTAGTTTATGTAACTTAATGTCAGGCATCTAGTAAATGACAGAACTTAAATCAAATCACAAAGAATCTAACTCTGTAGATCATGAGTGCTATGCCAGAACTGAACTATAGAAAATTCTGAAAATACAGATCACCCAAATGAACCTTAATTCCTACCATATTGATGTATCTATTATTATTTTGTCACACATTAGACTACTTTGTGTGTATGTGCTTGTATAGATGGATAGATTGAACATCTTTTGTCCAACTTTCCAATTAAATTTCCATTCTTACCCTTTTTTTCTGTTTTCTTCATATGAAAAATATTTGCATCATCTTTAATCAACATATGCCAACCCAGGAAATGAAAGTATCATTGTTTTAAGAACTGAAATATGTTTATGTCCTTATTACAAAAATATCATATTTGGCATTTATAAATATACAGATAGATATTCTAAAACATTTTTAAAATATTTTATTTATTTATTTGACAGAGAGAGGAGATCACAAGTCAGCAGAGAGGTAGGCAGAGAGAGAGGGGGAAGCAGGCTCCCTGCTGAGCAGAGAGCCCAATGCAGGGCTTGATCCCAGGACCCTGAGATCATGACCTGAGCCGAATGCAGAGGTTTAACCCACTTAACCGCCACCCAGGTGTCCCACATTATGTTTTTTTTAAAGGATGGAAAAGAAAAATCTTTTTAATTTTTTTAAACTAGAAACAATATATTGGGCATCATAATGACCCCATACTCATAACTGTATTGGTCTTTTAAAATTTATATTACCTTTGGAATTGTTTAGACAAAGCCTAGGCCTAATTTTCTAGTAGATGGTGTTTTCTCAAGGTCTATATGGGACCCTTTCTCTTTACTATAGGAAAATGTGTGTGTGATATTATCTATGGTCTTCAAGTTTTATTTCTGCACTATTTTGTGAATGCCCTACAGTATTTTGCACTTAGATATTTGAAAGATAGGTAGATAGATAAGGTGTTCTTTCTTTAGATGAATAGATTTTGCTTCATATTTAGATTTTGCTTCATATTTAACATAGTACTTTTTATTATTCATATGACCTTATCAATATCCTATGTTTTAGATCTTAAACTGTTAGAATGAAGTGTCTGTCTGTCTCTGTTTAAGTAACTTTTTGTAGCACTTAATTCCACAAAATGCATACGGGCAAGTAAGTATTTTAAGATAACAGAAATATTATTACATATTATTTAAAATATATGTTGATTCTACTAGCTTTTTCCTTCTGCTAAGTTCTGTCCAAGACACATCAGTAAAGATTTCCCTGCCTCTGAAGCCAGCACAATTAATTGGGAAGCATCTGTTCTGTGTTAATTATATGTAGTTTAATGAAAGTCCAAATTGATCTGGTCCTTCTCCATCTCTCAATTTTTTTTCCACTTACCTCTTCAATGTGCAGAACTTGGAGACATTTGAAACCTGATTTGTAATTGAACAATTGACATTAGGTAACGATGGAGTCTTTAGGGAGCTTTCAAGAGGATTTAAGTCATAATTGACCATCTGAGGGGTTGGGGTGAGACACTTCATCCCAGTGGAGCTGACAACATTAGGAATGCTTATGTGGTATTATCTGTAATTCCAATTCCAAATCCATCTGGAGTTTTTCAAGGAAAATTGCATAGAAAATGTGCTCATTTTCAATAAATGTTATATCTAATTTCTTGTCTTAGGATGAAGATTTGTTTCTGAGGCAAGGCTAGCAAATGCTTCTATTTCTCATGTTTGGCTCTATTCATATATTCCTACCACAGGTATTTATCAGGAATTCATAGGCATATGTTGTTAATCTTTAAAGATTTCTTTTTCCCCCCTCAGCCTCTGAAAATGGTGGTTTGAATTTGGAGCTCTGCATGCACAGTGCCTCATCCCCTCCTTCCCCCAGTGCAGTTCCAGGGACAAAGTTGTTCTCAGTTGGTCCAGTGAGGTTCAGCATGTTCAGTGAACTGGACAAGGCTGTGCACTTGGGCCAGAAAGGTAGGAATGAAGAAGAGAGAAGTGTTTACTTAGAAACATGATGGGAACTTAATTATGTGGGGATAGGGAGGTTATTTGGAGGAGGTGGATGGGTAAAATCATTCTAGAGAGAGAGAAGTGCTCATGCGAAGGTTTGGGGATGAGTAACATGGTGTAATTGAGGAAGTAATAGACTTATCACTGGAATGCAAAGCAGGGGGATGGTGGCAGTGAGGCCGAGTATGCCCCCTCAGAGTCATCTGAGTCACTGAATGGCTCAAGAAGGAGATTCTTATTTTAGCAAGATCACTTTGATTACTATATACAGAATGGTTTGGAGGAGGGAAAACTAGGGGCTAGCCCAGTACCTGTGAGTCTGTTGCTCTAATCCTATTAAAAGATGACATGTGAGACAGACAGAGAAATACAAATGCTGTATGATCTCTCTCTCTCTTTAAGATTTTATTTATTTCTATATTTGAGAAAGAGAGACACAGAGAATAAGCAGGGGAAGAGGGGAAGGGAGGGAGAAGCAGGCTCCCAGCTGAGCAGGGAGTCCCATGTGGGGCTCCATACCAGGACCCTAGGATCATGATCTGAGCAGAAGATAGACACTTAACTGACTGAGTCACCCAGTGCCCCCATATGATCTCTCTTGTGTGTGTGTGTGTGTGTGTATACATATACGTATATATGTGTATATACATATACACACAGACAAGTATTTTTTTTTAAAAGCTCATAGACACAGAGACTAGATTGGTGGTTGGGGCAGGGGAGGAGAAGGTGGGTGAAATGTTTTGATTGTTTTTTTTTAGTTTAAATAAATTAAATAAAACAAAATAACATGTGATTCTATCGAAGGAATTCAAATGAAAATAAAGACTTGGTTCAGTCTGTATAGGAACTCTAGTTTTTTGATAATCTTTACAAATACAAAACTTGCATCCATGGCATTTCTAGCCTTAAAGCAACATACTTCATGAGTAGGAAAAAACTCAATGACACATGCTTCTCTTTCCAGTATATTCCATTTAAAGATATTTCCAGGGAATTGATCTCTATTTAGCTGAAAATAATATTATCATTTTAACTAATAGAAAAACTAATACAAGAACAATGGCTTTGGGGAGAAGATGATTTTTTTCTCTTAGTGGGAATGGTTTTTATCATCTGAAAGTCTCATCTAAACTCTTTCTGTCCTGGCCCCCAAGTCCAGGGACATTGTTATGAATAAGTGGCAAATCTTACTAATTTGGGGGGGTATATAAAGCTTAATGATATTATTCTTGAAAATCTTTTCTCTGGAGTATTGAAGGAAAAAGTAATCAAAAAGAACTTTAAGAAGCGAATGGAAGTAGGCCACCTGAGCCAGATCATTCCATGGGGTCAGAGCGTATCAATCATTTCTACTATGTAAATTTTCAACAGTTTGAAGCCGACCATCCCCTAAGAAATCAAAACTGAATGAGTAGTCCACCGGGAATCCAAGACATTAAAACAGGGACTTACAGCTAATAACATGTTTTACAAAAGAAAAGAAAGAAAGAAGGAGGAACAATAGGGAAGAGGAACATAGGTAAAAGGAAAGAAATAGAGCTAGGTATCCCCTAAACTGTGCCTGTCAATCTATATGCAGGTCGGACTTAGACTAAAATAGAATCAGAGACCTTCCCCTAATGAACTAGTTTATTTCTCTACATTTGCAAGTATTCTTTTTTTTTTAACCTCACCTTGAATTTAAATTCATTCTCTTTAACTGAACTAAGTGAAGAGTTTTCCATGCTTTTGGGAAGATTGATGGGGCCTAAGGTCACTCTTAGAAAGTACGGTGATGGCTTTGAGGCTGAGATTCCAAACCTGGAGAAAGTCCAAGTTAGACCAGTTGAAGAGGGACAGAAAAAAAAGTGGTAACCCAAGCGAAAGAGAAAAGATAATAGTTAACTATAGACATCAGAGCCCCTTTCAGCTTAGACACCAGAACTCCTTTCATCTGGACTACCATTCAAGTATAATAACATTGCCAGATGAAAAGAGATTTGATTCCATAGAATTATTGATAAAAAGAAATTTAATAAAACCTGGAAAAAGTGTGTGTCACTGAGTTTTTAAATGTTAACACAGTTACATTGCTGTAGGTTTGGGTTTAATGTTATGTGTGAATTTCAAATTTACATAATTATAGGATTGCACCACCCTAGATAAAATTGTTTCTTTTCATACTTTTATTGAATAGGAGGGAGTGAGAGTAGTGTGTGATGAGAGTAGCCATTTGCCCATGACATTTGCCAATCAGATGGATTCTCATTTATCATTGGGAATAAAATTTAACTAAAATCTCAATCTCACTACCCCTGAAAAGACCATCTACTCCGAATCCAGGTTTTCCAGTTACACTTTTCTTAAACATCCTAGACATTTGAAGAAGATGCATGTTTGGTTTTATGATTTCTAAAGACCCCAGAACTTGCTGTTGATAGCTATTTCAGTGCCAAACAAACCTATTACTTGTAGCAAAATGCATTTAGCATTCAATTGAATCTAATAGCTTTCAAAATGACTCAGTGCAGTCATATAGCAATTATCTCTACTAATGGAGCAGAACAGTAGCATCAATAATTCCAAAATACAGGTAATATAAAGATCTTTTCCATTTGGCCTAGAATTACATTGTGCTAACATCTATCCTTGAGCATTAACCTTCAGTGCAACATTTCAGATGATGGAATACTCATCCAGGAATCAGGAAAAGTAAATTTGGATTCTTACTACACTAACATCTTCTTTATTTCTATCAAATAGTGGACTTGCTAATTATTTAAGACTATGTTCCAAGGTTACCTAATCAGGTAGGAGCTATCAAGTGGGAAAGTGGAGAGGTCTCATCAGGTAGACCTCAGGGCACCCTCTTTGAGCAATCCCCTGAGAGCCCTGTTTCATGACTATGTTTTATATATGCCAAAATATATAAAAAGAGATTTTTTTTCCTTGAAAAAGGAAAATCGCTGTGGTAGACAGTTTCTAAGACCCTCTTTAACTTGAAATTTTTGTTTCTATGTATTTATTGAATATCTAATATTTTTGAACACAGTATGCCCCCCTAAGCAATTGCCACCAAGCGAAGGGCTTTGATTCCGGTTGCATGACTGTAAGCAAACATCTTTTATTACTCTTCTACTCTTCTAAAATATAGATACACCACCAATCAAGAGCAAAAGCACAATATTTTATGTTGTTTAATATGGATATGATGCCCATTGGTTCACAAAACAAATCAAGTAATTTTACTTCTAAAGATGTATTATCTTTGTTAGGTAAAAGGTTTGTATATTTTAAAGGCTGTCAATGGGATATAACAAATTGTAACCTTTTCTTCTGCAAAAGGATAATCTAATTTCCTTGTTGACTACAAACAAAGCTACTGATGAAATTCATCATTTTTCAGGCTTTCATCAATGATTAATTTATATGGGTTTTGTTGTTGTTCTTCCATCAAATTGTTCTTAACCCATGGGTTGGCAAGCACATTCATGACAATTATAAATAAAATATTTTGCATTTCTTATAAGACTTTATTTTTTATCTTCCCTCCAACAACACTGAAAAGAGTGGCTCACAAGTCAATAGTTTTTTTTTAAAGATTTTATTTATTTATTTGACAGAGAGAGAGATCACAAGTTGGCAGAGAGACAGGCAGAGAGAGAGGAGGAAGCAGGTTCCCTGCTGCAGAGAGCCCGATGCGGGGCTCAATCCCAGGACCCTGAGATCATGACCCGAGCCGAAGGCAGAGGCTTAAGCCACTGAGCCACCCACGAGCCCCATTTTAGGACATATGTGAATTTGAACTTTCAAAAGCTGAATAGTATAGATTTGGTAGCTGTTGTCTAAATGGTATTGCAAGTAACAAGTTTCCTGAGCTGTCCCAAATTTCTTGGTTTACAAAAACTGGAATTTTTAGTACACATTATTAAGGCCACATCTGTACATTTTATAGGAATGAATAATAATCAAAGTCTTCATCCGACTTACATGTTCTTTGTAACAAGGCCCTTACTTATCCTGCCAAAAGTGAACCAAAACTCAGATGGACGAGGTCAGATTAATTAAGAGAAAAAATGTAATTGTAAAACTTGGCAAAAAACCTAGAGACCAAGTACATTTCAAGATCCTTCACTGAACCACTTCTTATGTTATAAAATTGATTTAATAACATACACATACACACACACACACAAACAGATAAAGGTCACAATGTCTCTACCACAAGCATGTATGTATTTTTTAAGTGTTTTAAGAGAAAATATCTGGAGACTTAGTGACTGCAAGTTGAGTAGTTGAGTATTAAACAATCATATAATATGACTTGGCAAAAATTGCCATATGGAAACAAATTTTATTTATAGAAGCATAGCTGTGTAACGTGGTGTTTAAGAAGAGCTTGAGTCTAGCGCCAGATTGCCTAGATTCAGATTCCAGAAGAACCACTCACTAGCTGTATCACATTAGGCAACTGCTTGTTCTCTCTGAGATTCAATTTCCTCATTTGGAAATGGGGATATTACTAGGATTTAATCTTAAATTTAAATTGGGGTTAACTGGATTATTCTATGCCAAGCATTTGCTTGATGAAAGCTCCCAGCCACATCTTAAGTCCTCAACAAATACTATATTTTTATATAATATACATTATTTGGCATTATGCATTATCTAAATATATTATCATGTAATCACAATGTCTTATTTTAATCACAGCATTTAAATCTAGGGCAATAATAAGTTGATCAAGATATAACTGTATCATTACTGTAGAACACATTTCAAAAGGGCATTGTAGCAACTGTATAATTTTCATAGGAAAAAGAGCTAGATAATTAAAAATGGGTAAATAATGTTATAAAAGGAGTTTCTAAAGAGTCTAGAAAACTAAGAAGGCAGATTGAAAAGTAGCATACCTTGAAATATCAATAAGGGTAATCCATCTGCACTAATTAGATTCATTAAAAAAAAAAATCCAGGATCCACTATGTTGCCACTATGCCACTATGATAAAAGCCACAGAGAAAAAGGAAAAAGAGTGTATATTAATTACTTTATTTAAATCAATATAGCTGAATAACCTCCTGATTTCTTTTTGCCTGACATAATTAAGCATCCTGCTTTTCTTAAGCCACTGTATTAATATTTTCTGCTACTATCAGATAAACATAATCCTAAACTTTATATTATGGTGACAAGGAGAATACAGAGCAGATCAGATTATACAAATTAAGAGCATACCACCGAGAAATATATACATGTTATTCCTTTCCAGGGTATATTCAGGCTGTTCCAAAGTGTGTTTTGATATATAAATAGATTCTTAGCCCTAGTCCCACGCTAAGCAAATGGCTAGTGTTTATTTGGCCATATTGCGGTCCAGTTTGATATAATGACATAGCTATCAGCAAGCAACAAAATCAGCTTCCAGTGAAGAATGTGATTAAGAAATGTGCTGTCTGATGTTACAAATCAGAAAATCTATGCAATCCACTGGTACCTGGTATCTCCCATTGTTGTAACATTGAAGGTCTTGGCAATCAGGCAGGAAATATGGATTCTGTGAAATTCTAGGAAAAGTTGTGGATTGCAAAATACTTTAGTGAGAACCTGGAACAAGGAGTTGGGGCTAAAAGTAAAAATAGAATTTCACACTAGCACTTCTAAAGGCATGAGAGTGACACTTTCAACCTTCCCTCTATCACATACTATCCCATTCATTCAAATTCCCTTAGCTTTCCACTATAGAATCTGAGTTTTGGAGTAGTAAGGAAATTTACAGATCATCTATTTTAGGATGTTGAATAACATTGTCTTTTCTTAAAAGTGACAGATCACAGACATGTCCTCAAATTGACTAATTAGGTTTTTTAAAAAAATTCTCCCTAAATTTTAAATTTCAGAGATATATACATGTAAAAAATATCTTAGTAGAAACTCTTAGTAGCTATCCCATGAAAAAAATTTATTTATTCCAATATTTTAAAATAGTAATCTGGGGGTGCCTGGGTGGCTCAGTCATTAAGTGTCTTCCTTCGGCTCAGGTCATGATCCCAGGGTTCTGGGATCCAGCCCTGCATCGGGCTCAGTGGGAAGCCTGCTTCTCCCTCTCCCACTCCCCCTGCTTGTGTTCCCTCTCTTGTTGTGTCTATCTCTGTCAAATAAATACAAATAAAATCTTAGAAAAATAATTCTCTGCGATAGAGATTGTTCAAGGTGCTTAGAGATATAAATATTAATATGTAAGTAACTAGAAATTGGAGACAGACTCATTCATATATAAGAACTTGATATATGATAGAAAATGATGAAAAGAGAAATTATAGAGGAATTAGAAGATAGTAGATTGTCTCACCAAGTAGAAAAATTATAAACTTTTTTTTTTCATTTAACAGTATCTACAGATAAAAGCTTTAGAAGGATTAAGGACCTAAATAAACCTAGTAGTTTATATATTAGAATTTCTCGTGATCTATGGTTAGGAAAGGACTTTGTAAACCAATGCCCCACAGCACAGAACAACGGGGGGTGGGGGAGGGAAGGTCTGTTTGTTTTTATTAATATTAAAGATTTTTATTCACCAAAGAATGTCACTGACAAAGTTAACAGCCAGATAACATTGGAAGAAAATATTTACAGTGTCTAAAAATAGGAATTAATATCTGGTTTTTAATAGGAAAAAAAGGAATTAATATCTGGTATATATAATGAACTTGAAAATCAGCAAATAAATGAATAGAGAAATTGACAAAGATTACAATGTGGTAACAGGGAGAAATCTATATTACTAATAATTTTAAAACATTAGTATGTAACAAAAAGAAAAGAAAAAAGAGAGAAAAAGAATTTTAAAATCCATAAAATTACAAAATCATACAAAACTGATTGAGGAGCTGGAAGGAGTACAAAGGTACAAGAACCCTTGGCCACTGATGGTTTGGAAGTTTGCTGTCAGACTCAGTTATGTGTCATCTATGACCCAACAATCTCACTCCCAAGCATATGGTGCAGAAAAGTTTGCTCACCCCTCACCTCCACTCCACATCTCTGCAGGGAAATGTGTGAGAATGTTCACTGTAGCATTTCTTCCAGTAGTGGGAAATTGATGGCAATCTAAGTATTTCTCACAGGAAAAGGCACACTATGGAATACTTTTCAGAAGTCAGAGGCAATGGCCAAGAGATTCACACAGTATCAGTAGTTCTTAAAAACAGTACTGATTGAAAGAGGGTGAAACAGACAACATATAGCTGGGATTTGCCTTATTGCCCAACCTCACAATTTTTGCCCTTTATATTTTCTGCTTAGAGCTTTTATATTTTGATATTACTGGATTTAAATCTACTGTCTTGCCATTGTTATTTTTTACTTTTCTATTTTTGCTTTCTTATTTTCCCATCTTATTTTACATTCTTTTATCCCTCTTCTGACCTTTTAAAAATTATTTATTTCTATGATTGCATTTTGCCCATACTATTACTTAACTAGTTGTATTGGTTTCTTACAACAGACTACCACAAACTTAGTGGCTTAACACATCACAAATTTATTTTCCTATGTATCTGGAGTTGTGAAGTATAAAATGTCAAATACAAATGTGTACAATTTATGAAACACTCTTGGGTATCAAGAATTCCTCTGATATCTCAGATATCCTCTGATAATCTCCTCAAATCCGAAAGATGGAAACACAGATTTTGAAAGAACTGAAATTTGAGTTGGGCCGACCTTTGCTGCTACATTTCTTAAGGCAGGCATCAAAAGCCGGCAAGGTTGATGTGGAACAGTACACTTTAGCCAAATATCTGATGGAGCTGACTCTCATTGACTACGACATGGTGCATTATCACCCTTCCAAGGTGGCAGCAGCTGCGTCCTGCCTGTCCCAGAAGGTTCTGGGCCAAGGAAAATGGCACTTAAAGCAGCAGTATTATACTGGATACACAGAGAACAAAGTGTTGGAAGTCATGTAGCACATGGCCAAAAATGTAGTGAAAGTTAATGAAAACCTAACAAAATTCATTGCCATCAAGAGTAAGTATGCAAGCGGCAAACTCCTGAAGATCAGCACAGTTCCTCAGCTGAACTCAAAAGCCGTTCAAGAGCTTGCTTCCCCTCTGATGGGACGGTCCTAGGCGCCGTGGCCCTCGGGGAGGAGTGCTCCGTCTGTGCCCTTGGTGTCGCTGAATTGGAACTCTTCACTTTGTATATAGTCCTCTGGTCTACTTCATGACCCCTTTCCTTAGACCTTTTCCCAGTTACTGGCTACGCTCCTTCAAAACACAAACTATGTTGCATTTTTATCCTCTGCTAAGCTTGTGATTGGAGCAGTGAATCTCTATTCTCCTGGTCCAGATTCAGTCTCAAGCAGAGTCTTTATGTCTGAGCTTTGGGTCTCTTCATCATCCCTGCCTCTTCTTCCCATAACACCCAAACTCTGTCATCTATCTTTGACAGGTCTTGAGAAGGAAACAGTTTTCTGTCCCTCCCTCAAAAGTAGTAGACCCCTGATCGGTATCAGTCAATTTGATATCAACTTGGGGGATTACTGGGGGGATTTTCTGCCCTCTCTACAAGGGGCAGACAGCTTTTGTTTCTACCCATTCTCCAGAGGCAATGAATCTTTGCCTGGCTGCATAGGCAGAAAGGAAGGTTTCCTGCCCTTCCTCCAATGTTTTTGCTTGTATCCCTCCCAGCAGGTGGAGGCGCAGAAAGATTTGCTGCCTCTTTCTTAAGGGCTTAGGGTTTCGCTTCTCATGAAAATGGGATCTGTTGTGTATCTATCCCTCAATGACAACCTCTTTTGTATGTGTGCCACCGCAGGGAACTCACTCTGTTCTCCTGCCTTGTGCCCATTTTTCTTATCATTTCCTGGTGGAGGCCCATGGGAGTGAGTGAGAAGTACTTCCTTCTCCCGATTGTGAGAGGGGCTTTGTGTGGAGGCTCTCACTTATTCTAAACTGATGTGCTAGCCTTTTAGATTTTATTATAGTTTGGCCTGATTATATATTACTCACTTCTCTGGCAGTCATCTCTTCCTTCCGTAGTCTCCCAAAGGTGAAATAGCCCATGGGTCCCATTCTTATCAGAAGTCTTGTCAGTGCTTGGAATTCAGTTTGTTTCATTGTCTTGCTACCTCAGAGCTCTGATGAATTCAAGAAATTAGGATTTTGTAGATTATCTCCACTCCCTTGCTGTTAAGATGGGAGTGATGTTCTGTTGTGACTACATCGTAAGCAGCAGTGAAACTGGCCATGGCTTTTTAAAAAGCATTTGGTAAGCAGCACCCGCATACACAGATATGTACATAGTTTCTCTCTCAGGCAGAATAAAAATTTTAAAGCATACATTTTGTCTTGTCTCTTTTCTGCTTAAAACATCTACAGTGGTTTCTCAGCACACTTAAAACACAAACGTCATACCACAACCCGAAATTCTTTTCATAATCTGCCTGCTGCCTACCTCAGCACTCTTAGCTCGTAACATTCTGCCTCTAGCTCCCTCTGATGAAGCCTGTAACATGGGTAGCTCTTATTTTAATCTATGAGACTTCTTCCTGTTTCAGAGTTTTTTCACCTCTGGCCCGAATGTTTGCTCTCAAAATTTTGTGTGGTTGGCTCCTTCTTCATTCAGTTCTCATCTGAAATGCCCCCCTCTCAGTTATTCTCTGATCTCAAATATCATTTTTTAAAATATGACAACACTTTGACAATTTTTTGATCTATTTCTATCACTCTCCCAAGAAAATAAACACAGTGAAAAAAATGGGAAATTTTCTGTAGTACTCATGGCAATATTCTTAGCACCCAGACCATTACTAGGCACATATTAGAACTTCAGTAACTATGTCCGGAAAGAAGGGTTGGATGAGTGAATAGCATAACTGTGTGTGGTGTGTGTGTGTGTGTGTGTGTTTGATATCATCAGAGCCTAAAATGATGATTTTAGGAATCATTTTAGGAAATCATTTAGGAAAAATTCAATAGATATTTATTCAGTGCAAAAACAAAAACAAAAAGAACAACAGGAATATAGATCTCGATATGATATGGATTTCATAGGTTTAGCCCATTTAAAAAATGATGTTTGCTACAAAAACGTACTTTTTTACTTACCCAATATTTATTCTTTTGTTAGCACCATCTCTTCCAGCACCATCCTTTTCTTTTTTGTTAAAATAAACTTTTACAGGGCACCTGGGTGGTTCAGTCATTAAGCATCTGCCTTCAGCTCAAGTCATGATCCCAGGGTGCTGGGATGGAGCCTCATATCAGGCTCCCTGCTCAGGGGGAAGCCTGCTTCTCCCTCTCCCCCTCCCTCTGTTTGTGTTCCCTTTCTTGCTTTGTCTCTCTCTATCAAATAATTTAGTAGAACCTTTTAAAAAAATGAACTTTTAGGTTCTTCTCTCACATGATAAGTGATTAAAATAGCATAAGTGATTCCCTTCCTAGGGAAAGGAATGTTTTACAAAGGAACAACAGCTTCAAGTGAAAGGATAAACTTAACACATGGAATTTCAAGTTCTAGTCAATGCCAAAGTAGAGCAGTTTGCAGCCTGACTCACAAGCACCACACACATTCAGTCTTCCTCTAGGAGCAGCAGAGTCCAGGTCTCAGGCATGTCAAATTAGTACAGTTTTAACAAGTACATTCTGAAGACCAGATCTTGTTAGACTATCTTTAGGTTTAACTTTCAATAAAAGGAAGAATAAAGTCTTTTATTTCCTTGCCTTCATGTCTGTCTTCCTTCCTTCCTTCCTTTCTTCTTTCTTTCTTCCCTTCCTTCCTTTGTGAATGTTTTGGAAAATATTCACTCACTCTGAAATTGCTTCCTTCCCACCTTTTATTTATAAATAAAACTGAGCCAGAGAGCCTCCAGCTACATTTCATAAAGGACCAACCCATTGGCTTTAACATTTACAATCAATGTGGTAACAATGCAGTCACAAAAAATTTTGTATTGCAGTTGTTGAGAGAATTCAATCAGATTTTTTAAATCCTTTTCCAAATAAATGACCAATTCTTTAAGGATAACCAAGGGAGAGAGAAAAACAACTGTGTTATATTGTTTCTAGTTTGCAAATAAAGAAAAAAAAACTTCACTAATGTAACATGCAAATCTATTATTAACTTTTCCAAGTCAATGTGACTAATTACTTCAATCTTACTTTTTAGGACTATAGTTTTTCTACATTTTTGCATGTTATAATCTTCTAATCTCTTTATACTACTTCTCCATTATAATTATAATTCAGTTTAAATAAATACATTAGACTTATAAAGATGGATTTTATTAAATTATTAAGCTGCTTTACTTCACAATTTGAGGGAAGAGATTTTAATGGAATTTTTGCAGAGCTAAGAAAATTGTTAATATTGCCCTGATTAGAAGTAATATAATACAAACAGCCATTTTATATCTGCCATTGTTTCTTCTTAATTTTATTCACGGAAAAGTTGTATTGTCTTAAGTCTTAAATATGTATTTATTTAATACTCATTTAAGCACTAGAGCACTGCTAAAATTCCCCGATTTAAAATATCCAAATTTCCGATCACATAACAAAACCTCAAATATTTGGCACTTACACAGTTGGCACCTTCTAACAAATGGAATTCCAGCTAAAGCAAGATTACAGGCAGAAGTTAGGAAGAGCTATTGAGAAAAGCCAAAGGCATTGAGTTCAAAGAAATGCCATGGTTGGTCAGGTCTCTGCAAGATCAAAGAGTTCTGGGATTGGTTGGAAAGATAAGCATGCAGTTTAGTGCACTGTGGCTGGTATGGTCACAGTGCAAATGAGTGTTGAAGCTGAGCCAAAGAGAAGAAGGAAAACAGTGATGAGATGGCAAGAGGAAAGGCAGCAGGAGAAAGATAACAATAAAGGAGGGGAAGAAGGGTTAAGGTTCAATTGGTGTTAAGATGGACCAGTAGGAAAAAAGACGAAAAGAAAGAAGAGGGGTAAGAAGGAAGCAGGAAGACTGTATGGTGTGGAAAAGAGGAAATAAATATGGAAGATCTAAACCAAGAGAAAAAAAGGAATCTTATCCAGAACATCCTATTATATTACAATGCCTGAAAATTAAGAAGTAACTATTTAATTTGTATTAGTCCAGATTAGCAAAAAGAACACTTATTTTGGCAAGAGCAAAACTCAAATTGCCTACTCACTTGCAAGATACTTTTCCACATGGATTATCCCAGTGCTCCTTAGGGGGGCTCTGTCACTGTTATCATGACTGAGTTTATAGATTAGAAATCTGAGCCGTAGATATTTTAAGTTAACTGGCCAAGACGTTAGCTGTAGAATGAGAAATTGGGTTAATATATAGCTGACCTCAAAGACCGTGGTTCAATTATGTCATTTTGCTCCTATCTTTGTTTATATTTTATCATAGATGACATTAATATAGCTAAACTTCCTTCTAGTTAATTATCTCAAATTCTATGTGTAATAAAAACAACTATGTTTATCTTTGGTAATACCTCTCCTCTTGCCTCACATAGTACCAGGTCAGTAAGACTCCTTGCTTATTAACAGTCTTGGCTTTCATTCTGGGCTCATTTCCTTGATGAGGGAATGCCTCTTGATTTTGGTCAAGGAGTAAAAATTGAAGTCCTCTTTCCATTAACCCAGTTTTGGGGCTTTCCAAAACTACAGGTGAATGTGAAACTCTCATGTCACACCTAAACACTGATTGCAACTTCATGGTAAATGTCATGGTGATAGCTGTCACAGAAATTGACCTTTTAATGCCCACGTGATATTATACTAGCCATTTTAGGTAACTTAGGTCTCTTATCATGGCTTCCTTAAAATTTTGTGATACTGAGATCACTAATTGAAATGGCTAGCAGTAGATTTACAAACACTGATTCTCATTAGGTTGATTTGGATAGATTTCAGGGGCTTTGTATGTATAGCCTGTATTTGTGTTTAAGGTTAGGTACATAAATAAAAGTACATATTTTTGAAATTAGAAAGATCTTTTATTTTCACATTTTTTTTTTAATGATGAAATTCCTTGATCCGGATTTCCTTTCTCATTCTGTATTAGAAAGTTACCTTGAAAGCAATGGTTGCTGGGAGTGGAAAGGGAAAATTGGGTATGGAACAAAATGTACTTAAAACAAATATTAAAGAAGTGGAAGACAAAGCTGTTTAATATCTCAAAGATAATATCAAAACTAAGATTTCCCTGTTCCAGATATAATTTCTTTGAAAGGTGTTAAGCCTGTCAAAACAATTAGAACTCTTCTTCAATATAAGTATAATCAAACCAAACCAAATAACCATGAGAAATGCATCAGATGATATCAATAGTATAAAAAGATTTATTTCATCTTATTCAACCTGCTTAGTTTTTTATAGAAAAGTAGCATGCCAGGGTGGTTGATGCAAAGTAGATATACTTTAGCTTTATAGTATAAGTGAGGAAATCAGTGAGTCATGTAATTTGTCAGAGGCAATCAAACAATTGAGAAGAAGATCCAAGAGCAAAACCCAGCACTTTTGATCCCTAGTTATATTTTTCCCATTGTTTCTATTGTTTCTGAGAAGATAAGAGAAAGTGTTTCTTATATAAACAGGAGTTAAGTGGTGTACATACTATTTATGTAATATTTTCAAAGCAGTGGTGGTTGCATGTTGCCATGCGCCCTGGTTTTACCGCTTATTCGTATCTGACATCTAAATCTAGTGAGGGAAGCCAACTCTACGTGAAGTCAGGATATCTTGGCAAACTGAAAAATCTTCATAGAGTTTATCCCGATATCAACACAGATTCTCTTTAGAGATAGAAATGGTATAGTTATCTGGAATTTGAGCTCCCTAGAAAAGGATCAATGGAAGAAAAAAGTGGTGTGAGCAGAGGAAGCCACAAGCATGATCATGTATGACCCAGAGTTCAGGGACCTGTGAATTTATATGGAAAAACTTGCAGCTTTGTTTTCATACACATCTAACTAAACTTCAGCATTTTCTTTAATCATGAATGTAGCACCAACCACAGTAATATTAGTAGTACCTTGATACCAATATTAATCAGATATTTCCACGTTATATTGCAGTTTGTGCAGACATTTCAAAATTTTATTTATACTAAATTGTGTTACTTAATGTATTAATCACACATTTAAAATACTTACATAATTATATTTTTTTTTTAAAGATTTTGTTTATTTATTTGACAGACAGAGATCACAAGTAGGCAGAGAGGCAGGCAGAGAGAGAGAGAGAAGGAAGCAGGCTCCCTGCTGAGCAGAGAGCCCGATGTGGGGCTCGATCCCAGAACCCTGGGATCACGACCCGAGCCGAAGGCAGAGGCTTTAACCACTGAGCCACCCAGGCGCCCCCATAATTATATTTTAATATACTAGTTCTTTTTAATTCTTTACATTGTATTTTATGCATTTAAAAACAGTTTGAGAGGTCTCCACAGACTGGCAAAATGATCCATTGCTAAGAAATTTCAAGAACTTCTGATCTAACTGCCTGAATTCCAAACCATCTAATCCACTCCCAGTAACTATTATCTTCCTAACTGGTTTTTCTCCCTCAATTCTTGCTACTGGGAGATCTAATCTGTACTCAAATTCGCCTTTGAATGTGTTAATACCATTTTACTCTCCCATTCAAAACCTTGGATATTTTACCAATCCATTTAGGCTCACATCCAAATTCCATACCTTGGTCTAAATACCATGTCTCTAGTTTTTTCTTTTTTCTCAGAGCTAACCACTTTCCACACTTGCTTTTACTCATCATGCTTATCGTGCTGTCTGTCTTGTGGTTCTATCACACCGAGTCCAGTCCTAAGTCCTTTGGTTTAGTTCAGCGCTTTGGAATTCTCTCCTTCAACTCCATCCCACACCACTTCTTTGCTAGGCTTTTCCTCCCCCATCAGGTGAGATGATCCCTGATGAAAGTAGTGCTTTTCTCCCCAAGTCACTGTCACATCATCTTTATTGTTTGTTTCAGAGTCTATACCACTATCATGTTTATGTCTTTCCTTTGCCAGATTGTAAATTCCAAGAGGGCAAAGACTCTGGCTGGTCACTACTTTAAAACCTGTGGCACACAGTGGGCGCCCAATAAATATTTTTGCCTGAGTGAATGAGGCCCATCATTTTTTTGTTGAGGAAACTAGGGCACAAAATGCTTAACTAGTTTCCTTTCACACAGAGATATAGGTGCTGAAAGCACCTGGAATTAAACTTTTAATGACCTGTTGGCATTTTATTTTTGAAATCAGTTAACAAATCCATCCATTATTGATAAATGCAGTTTTTCTTTTTTGAATGGATTTTTTGAGATTTATCATATTCCTTCCTAAAAAGATAAATTATCTAAGCACAAAGTATAGATTCCTTTTACAGCACTGAGTAATTTTCTCTAAAATTATACCTCAAAGTCCTGATTTTTAGAATTATATCTTCTTAACAACTCTCTTGGTCCTTGGATGGCTTTTATACAACAGTGCCCCTCAATGTTCAACCAATATATAGGCCACCTAATACTTCGTAGGTTATTTAGCCCATAGTTAATTTTTAATGTAATTATACATTATAATTAATAGCTTAATTTCAAGATCATTGAATTGTTTGGTTGCCAGGTTTTGGGAAATCTATGAATGTGGGTTAAATGTCATATTTGATTAGCTCTCAGTTCATCGAGATTTACAGAAATTAGAATTTCTTCTACATGGAAAGAATCTAGTCTAGTAGATCTAGTTTGCTTATTTTCTTGAAATAGTTGAGCATCCACTGATACAAATAAACAGTCTAGTTGAAAACAGGACCTTGGCTGGTCTTTAAGAACCAGCTGAACTAATAAACCAACTTGTCAGTGCTGTTCTCCCCAGAGCATTCTTTTCCTTTGATGCTGCTAACCTGTAGGTACTCTCATTTATTATAGGATTTGCATTTGTGATACTAGTCAAATCATCTGAAAACCTAGATGTTTGGGACAAAGCAATAAATAGATGACCTAAGTGGGATTAAACTTTTACAAAAGAGCTTTCTCTGCTTTAGTCCCAGAATCTGTCGGTGTTCAGCCCGGCGGTGTGATCAAAGCCAGATATGTCTGGAACGGAGTAAAGACAAATTGTGACTGCCTCGCAGAATAGGAAATTAGCAAGTGAGGCAGGTATGCAGAATTCTCATGGAAGCAGTGATGTTTATGTTTCATGTTATGACAATAGTGAGAGTGAATCTGGATGGTAAAAAACCAAGTCATGCCAGAGCACGTGAGTCAGCTATGTACAGGCTTGCTAGGGAGTTTTCCTTTGTTCTTTTTCGAGGTGGCACTTGGCCTATTTTAATGGCTTTTCCTTGCATGGCATAATCACCAGCTATGTGATTAACCATGTCTAGTTAAGTTATTTCATCACATCAAAAGTAATGTAAAATAGCTTTTCTGTTGACTGGGAAGCTGAGTTTGGTGGTTACGGAAGTACCAGACATCAAAGAGCTCTATTATCCACAGCCTGCATGGAAACAGGCCAGCAACATTGCAAGTTTCCCCTCTATTGCTCTTTCCCTTCTGTGGAATCATCACCCACTAGACTAGAGGGAAGGAGGTGATTTTTATTATAACCCATTCTTGCACTCTTTATCCAAACAGGAAGAATGGTGACCAGCTGTTTTGTCTCCACTGAAGGGAGATAAAGGGGGAAAAAATGTTCCGATTGTAGCAGGAAGACACCACCGTGTCCTGGCTAGAAAAAAAACACTACAGAGGCTTCTCATTTTAGCTTCTACCTCTAGCGGGTCGTTCATTTACGGCTAAGCTGTTTAATTTCTCTTAGGCATTTATAAAAGGCTGGGACTAATTTAGTCTGAAAAGTGCTTTGGGGCCCTAAATCATATGTCACTTTATAACCTAAACTTGAAACAAGAAAATGAGAGATATCCAAATTTCAGCCCCAGAAAAATTTCAATAGAGAAAACATTAACTATATTATAGTATGTCTCAATTTCTTTTAGTGAGATGATTCTGACAGGTGAGGAAGTCTTCGCCTTGAGGGGATGACTGGAAATTGCATTTTCTCATGAATATCTAGTTTATCAGCAGGAATTATATTCTGATGGTAGCTTCCAAGTTGGATCACCACGATGGGATAAGAGCAAGATGTTAACATCATTGTAGAATTTCTGAGAACCCAATGTGCTCTGTTTAGTTTTATATAGTATCAAAAAATAGTATCATGCAAAAAATGAAATTAGTATTTTGTATGCTATTCTTCCTTTGCTCCCTGTAGACACGAAAATATGGCATCCCTATTCTAAGGAATTTAAGATTACTTCCATAAAAAGCTAGTCTGATTCCCCATCTTTTTTTTCTTGCTATATCATATAAGAATGGCTGAAATAAACCTTTCTTCACTTATTGATAACATCTATGTACCAAAAATACACTTAAAATGATTCCTTGATTAGTTACATTTGTGCTGTAGCTTTCCTAACTATAATGGCTAAGGACAAGAGAAGTCACAGAGAATAATATTGCACTTACATGCCTAATGATGACAACCCAAGCAACTGTTCATTAAATTTATACCAAACTTTTATTTTTAACCCATTATCTTCATACAGCTTTTAAAAGTTGAAAAGAATCCCACCCACCTTTGAGTTCTCATCTTCATTTTAAAATTCAACTCTTCATCTGGCGACTGACATGAAAATGCCCTTCTCTAAAATCCTTCAAGAACAGCATGAGCAGCTCCCTTGAAAAGCAGATGTAGCAAGTCAAATGAGTTTGACTAGGTGGCAGGTGAATCCTGAGAGGAGGAAATAAAAGGAGAAAATGACAGCATCTGGGATGCCCACTATATAAATGCAGAGGGGGCATTGTTTTCAGATAGGTGAAGCAAAAGAGGGGCAGGATGGTTGTTGTTATACCTATTTTATTGTTGGTTTAACAGTATTATTCCAAATGTATATTTAAGTAGCTATTTTTAGCTTGAGAACTTTCCTTATTCTCTAAGCATCAATACTTCATCCTATAAAATGGGGCTAAAAATATTTACCCAAAAAGGTTTTCATTAGACTTACATAAGATATTATGCACAAAGTACTTAGCACGTCTGAGACATTCAATACATGGTAGCTTCTATTTTTTTTTAAAGATTTTATTTATTTATTTGACAGACAGAGATCACAAGTAGGCAGAGAGGCAGGCAGAGAGAGAGAGAGAGGAGGAAGCAGGCTCCCTGGTGAGCAGAGAGCCCGATGTGGGACTCGATCCCAGGACCCTGGGATCATGACCTGAGCCGAAGGCAGAGGCTTTAAATCACTGAGCCACCCAGGCGCCCCTGTAGCTTCTATTTTTAATCTCAGGCATGGAATAAGTACCTGGTACCTCATTTGTCAAGATTTTGTTGCTTTTTGTAGTCCTCCTGTTTAGAAGAGCGTAAGAACAGGAATGTTACCCTACTGATCAAAAAAGAAAAATGGCACACTTTTATCAACTATAATTCAATGCTTATGAAAGTGGATATGGCACAAACTAGGGATTTAAATTGAAAAGATATTTAAATGAGTCATAATCCAGTGTAATCAACAGCTGAGAAAACTGTTACCAGACAACCAAGATGTGAATTTTTACTTTGTCAAAGGTCTGTCTCAGGTCCCAGTTCTCATTTCTTTAGGAAATGGCCATCATTCCGTAATCTATAAATCCAGTTCACTAGCTATATCCTATTAATTATGGCAGATAATTGTATCTAACACCATCCTCATGATTGCTTTACAAAGTATCTTCCTGATTTGTTCTGCAAGTTCTATGAAATTTAAAATAGTGTTTTGTTAAGGAGTCTTGGAAGCATTATTTCTTAATGTAAGAAGGATAAGGGATTCCAATTTGAAAATGCATCCAAAGAAGAATTTTAAAATGTTATTTCTAGCTTTCTCTTCTGTTTTGGGTGTTGGATCCTAGTAACCTTGGGGCTTTTGCTCAGAGAGAGAGGCAGTTTGGAGGGGCTGAGACAGAGCAGAATTGCTGAAGAATTTGGGGGATATTTCAGAGTAAGGTAAAAGAAGTCATTGTCAGCGAGGCCAGAGAGATTGGGAGAAGAAATATGCTGGTTTTGCTAGGAGTTCAGTTATTCTGTCTCATACAATCCTCATATCTTGCAGAAGATGAAAGGGATGCTCAAGCAGCTAAGTAAGTTGCTGGCGGTGTATGGCTGTCAGGATTCAGTCCCAGGAGTGTTTGACTCCAAAGCCTGTATTTTTTTCCTCTAGATCAATCCTGCACTTCCACTTTTTAAGGAATTTCTTACTTTAAATGTATTTAGCTCTGCATTTTTAGATATGTTTGTATCCCTGGAAACCAAATGACAGAGGGTTTGTCTTTTTGAGGGTACTGTTTTATTCTGAGACATCAGGGGAGAACCCTGCTCATACATTACTGTCACAAGTCTTTGGCAGGTATGCCAAGTTATCTTCCTTTTCCTGAAGCACGGGGGGGGAAACAAAAGGCTATGGCAGGTTAAACAGAGGCAAGAGAGCCAGAAAAGAGAAGGCAACTGTCGGAAGCAGGGTAAGACTGGCAAATGGGATGAATTATATCGTAGTTGAACAGAGAGTTGAAAGAACATAAATTGACGCTAATAAGTATAGACTAGCAGGGGTTATTAGACCGTTGGTGCTTTTTTAAAGTCAATCGTATTTTGATCAGTTGGTGGAGATAATTTTTATAAAATGGTCCTTCAATGGTCCTGTGAGCGAGGCACGTCTCACTTGCTGGAGAGTGTGGGCTTACATTGACGTATAAGGACACATGGCATCTCACTATTGCCCTTATTCTTGACTCACTGGGAAAGTCAATCCAAAAAGTCTTGTCAGCTGTACCAAGTATCTTTTACCTCCATCCTGCTACATAGCCAACCAGCTCAAAACTCAGTGGTGCGAAACAATAAACATGGATTTAGTTTACAAATCTTTGGATTAAATGGATGATTTTATGTATCTTGTGGAAATTATGCATAAATTATGGGGATGGCTGGCTTTTTCCTGCACTAGGACATACTTGCTTGGAATGACTGCTGTGAGTTGGCTTTGTCCATCATGTCTTTCATTGTCAGGCAGGCATGCTCTCAGAGTGAAGGCAAGATGCAGAAGCTAGAAAACCTCATTATACAAGCATTTCCTGAGTCTCTGCTTGTGTCATGCTTGTAAATATTCCTTTGGCCAAAGTGAGTCACATGGCCAAGGCCAAAACCAGGACCAAAGTGGGAGGGCTCTGCACAGAAACATAGCCAGGATCAGAGAGGGGGAGGAATCTGAGTCATTACCATAACCTGCCTGCCTCATGACCTTTGTCTATACATTAGAGGTTTCTGCTTAGGACACACACACACACGGACACATACGTGTACACACATACACCACAAAAAAACCCAAGCAAACACAAGAATAGAGGAAACAGAACATATATATTTAGGGGAAATAAATGCAAAACAAGGATTTCCAAAACCACATTAGCTGTTATTAGCAGGGGCACTGTAATTAATTTTTTAGTTTTTCTTAACAAAAGGGAAGGAAGTTGAGTTGCTCTGACTTTAAATAAGTGAGTTAACTGTATTTACATTTATTGTAGTTACTGACATATTTGGACATTTTTCTAACATCAAGTATTACTGTCTTACATTTTTGTTATTCATTTTCTTTTTCTTGATGAACTTTTTAATGTTCTTTATTTTTTGCATCTCAGGTTTGGAAAGTATAGTCTATTTACTTTCTTTTATTAACTGCCTGAACATTTTTAGCAACCATCCTTAACAATATTTTAACCAAGGTAGAATTACACAAACCACATCATTCTCCTTAATAAGTCATCATCAGTATCCTTCAGCTCCCTTGTGAATTCACCCTCACAATGTTATTACTTCTATTGTCTAAAATTTAGCATTATGTTTTTAAAATTTCGAAGGCTTTTATTTTCAGTTGATACTAGTTTACCTTTATTAAATTTGCATAAAGTGTTTCAATAGTTTGAAATTATATTTGTAATTTAAAATATTTCCTTAAAATTTTTAAAGTGAAAAATATGAATGTGGCATAAAGGATAACACAAAAAATGGCATACAATTTAAAAGTTCCAAAAAAGTGTATAGTGAAAAGACTATGCTCCATTCTACTCTGCTATAGAACCCAAGCCCTGTTCCAGAAGCAAACAATTAACATTTTTATATATTCTTATATATTTTATGCAAATATAAGTGTATATACATATTTATATGTGTGTATGTATACTCACTTTTTATTTTGATTCAAAGTAACTATCATATGCAATATCTGAATCTTGAGCAGTCCTTTTCATAGTATTTACTTTACATTTTTACTCTGCGATATTGCTTCCTCCTTAAATTATGGTGACAAAGTTTCTGGTAGCTCAAAGTAGCATATAAAATTAGTTCATTCTTTTGATTGGCTGCTCAGTGTTCCATTATAATGATACACCATATTTTATTTAACAAAGTACCCTATTAATGACTACTTCATTTGTTTCCCATCCGATACTCACAGACTGCAATTATTATCTCTGCCCCGATGGTATCTTATCAAACTCTTTGATCTTTGCCAATTTGATGAGTAAAATTTGGAGCTTCACAGTTTTCATTTGCATTTTTAATATGGCTAATATTAAGTAACTTTTCATATTTTAATATGCCCAAAAGCTAGCTGCATTTATTTTTTTTCATAAGTTCTTTTTCATATTCTTTGCCCATTTTAGTATTGGGTTATTGGTATTACTAAATATAAATTGTGATATTGACTAAAAATAAAATCAGTTAGCCATTTTCTGTAGTATAAATAACAACATTATTTTTCATTTTAACCCATGTCTTTGGCCTTTCCTTATACATGCTTGGTAATAATTTTTTTTAAACTTCAAGTAGTGAAATTTATCAGTATAATTCACAATAATTTCTATATTTTTTGTGTCATACTTAGAAAGGCTCTACCCATTTCAAAATTATTTTATAATTTTTATAGCAAATTTATACTTCCTTTTTCATGTTTAAATATTTGACCTGTCTGAACTTTTTGTGGTATATAATGTAAGACAGAGATCTAACCTTTTCCACTAGTTACAATAATGTACTAAATAATCTACTTTTTCTGAATGGATGTGAAATACTACCATTATTAGATATACACAGAGTTTTCTTCATGGATTTTTTATTTTTTTCTACTAATCTGTTATTGGCAAACTTCTGCCATCCTTGCTTTTTTTTTTTTTTTTCTAAATATTCATTTACCTTCTTGGTCTAAGCTCCTTAATTGCTATTTCTTTCCTGGGAGCCCTCTCAAGTGATCACCATTTTTATCCTACCATCACTTCTAATTCTGTGGGGGAGGGACTCTCCATCTCTTCATTGTCGCCATGCTGACTGGTTTCACTTTACATTCATGACCACTCTCTTCATGTTCTTTAGTGCTACCTGGGGTTCATACCTGCTTTCCTCTTCTCAGGCCTCCAATAACTTCTACACTATCCTCACCCTCATACCATAACCTTGTTTTGTGTTCCACTAAAAACAGAAGCAATCAGAAGAGAACTTCTGCACAAGTTCCCTATCCTTTGAAGGCATCTATGCCCATACACTCTCTTCTCTTCTCCTACTGTGGAAGTATTATCTGTGCTCTTTTCCCAGGCTAAGCTCTAAATTATGCATCTAATGCAGTGCCTTACATATGCTCAAGGATAATGTTCAATCATTATTCTTGCCATTATTTACCTCATCTGTGTTTTCCCTCCAATGGATTATTTCCATCAGTGTAAACATTCTGTAAAATCTCCAATCTTAAAAAAGAAACAAAATTCTTAATCCCACATCTTTTACCACCAGCTAAAGCCGCAAATACCTTCTTCCATTGACAGCAAAACCCCTCAAAAGGGTAGTCTGTACTTGCCAACTATAATTCAACTCCTCCTATTCTAGATAGAATGCTCTGCAATTAAGATTTCACTGCCTTAACCCTATGGAACATTCTCTTTTCAAAGTCACCCATAGTTTCCACATTGTTGAGTAGAGACCTCCATTCTCAGTCTGCATATAGCCTGATTCCCATAATCACTACTTGCTCCCTGAAATATATTCTTCCACTGGCCTCTGCAATGACTTCTGACACCAACTATTCAGAGTTGAGCCAAATGTTAAGGGTACAGCCCTCCACAAGACTGCCATGAATCTAGGGTTTCCCAGGCCACCCTCACCTCTGACCTCCTGTCTACAAATTCATGGGTTCTTACTACCCTCAGTAATTCACCAGAATGACTCATAGAACTCAGGAAAGGTGCTATACTATTACCATTTTAATAACAATAGGATACAAAGCAATACCTGCCAAAGGGAGATGTACACAGGGTGAAAGTCTGGGAGGATCCCAAACACTAAGCTTCTTTATCCTCAGGACTCACTACCCTCCAGGCACATTACTGTGCAACAACAAACAGAGTATTCCCAACCAGCAAAGTTTAGTCTAGCTTTAGTTTCCAGAACTTGTAGTGCAGTTTGTTTACATAGGCGCACTTGACTGAATCCCTGGCCACTCTGTTGAATTCAATATCCAACTCTCCTCCTCTCACCAGAGAGCAGGCTGATATCACATGACTCAACCTTCTAACCACAGGGTTGGTGTTTCTGGTATGGCTTGTCCCCATCCTGAGTCATCTCATTAGCATGAACTATCTGGCAGTCCTCCATAAATTACAAAGATGATCCTGTCTCTCAGGAGAATTTAAGCATTCACAGGTCACTTCCTAGTAACCAAGGATAAGGGCCAGCCAAATTTATTACTCAGCTTACCACACTTAGTTGTTCTACTCCACTGGCAACTCCTCTTCTCTGTCCCCTTTATAAATACTTTCTAATCTCCCTAATCTCTAGCGATGGGCTGTCCCAGGATTTCATCCTTTCTCTACAGTTACTTTCTGTGTGATCTCATCAGTTTTATATCTTCAAATACTCTCAGTATGCTGAAATATACCCAAATTTATATCTGCATCCCACATTTTCTCCTTCTAATCTAGAATCACACATGAAAGTACCTGCATGACATTTCATGGGAACATCTGATAGGCATCTCCAGCCCAAAGTTTAACTTCTCATTTTTCCCCCATGACCTTATTCTACTTGCTCTTATAACTACCTCCTTTTCACATTGCCTATCTTGCTACCAACTTTATTTATACAAAATCATATTATTATCCTAACCCACTTCCTTGCTTCTGACTTTCCCCTTCAATAGTTTATTCACAACACAGAATCCAGAGGAGTCCATTTTATGCGTGTCAGATTATGTCACTGCTCTGCTCAAAACCCTCCAATGGACTCCCATCAAATTCAGATGAAAAGCCAAAATATTTATAATGACCGACAGAACTTTAGATGACCATGACCTCTTAATTCTCTGACCTCATTGCTTAGTATTTTCACTGTGGTTTTCTCTCTTTTTTTTCCCCCACTGTGATTCTCTTAACTCCTGGTTCTCTTCCAAGTTACTGTGAAACACCCAACATGCTCATGCCTCAGAACCTATTAATTTCATGTTTCCTGTGCTTAGAAAATTTCCCCCAAGTATCTGCATGGCAAATACCGTGATTTGTTTCACTCCCTTGTAATATCACTTCATCAGTGAGCTTTTCCTTAATTACCCTATTGAATATTTAACATCCCTAACATTTCTCATTCCCCTTCCTGCTTTTTCTCCATCCCACTTATAAGCATCTCACATATTTGGTATTTTACATATTAATTTTTTGAATTGTATGTCTTTCCCTATGAGAATATAAACTCCATGGGGACAAATAACTTTTTTTTTCCTGATTTCTTCACTACTCTATCCCAAATCCTTAGAAAACTGTCTTACTATAGGTGTACATTAAGTACTTAATGAATGGATGAACAATTCTGCTTCCTATCATGCAGTTTTATTTACTGTACTTTTTGTTATGATCTTTTAAAATGTGCTAGGTCTTGTAAAAATAATTAAATAAGATAGCCATTAGATTGATGTTGATCTAATGCTGCTGTGGCCTAAGTATGCAAACGAAAATCTAAGCCTGTAAATGCCTGAAGGTTATAAAATTTAATCCTAGGGACAACCAATCACAAATAGCCAGGTAGATTTTAAGCTACATTAAATACTATGGCTGAAGAAAAGCTTAGAAACTATAGCGAATCCACAATTTCCTTACTCTGCTTGTACCTTTCACTATAAGAGTCCTTCCACAAACCGTTGGTGGAGCACTTCCAACCACTTCCAGGTTGGTGTTGCCCAGTTGGAATCAATTTTTCTCAAATAAACTCTTAAAATTTTGAATATACTTTAGTTTATCATCTAACAATCTAGATTCATCTGCCTTAAGCTTTTGCTTTAGAATTTCATTTTCCATATCAATTTTAGAATAAACTTACTCCCTTTTAAGAAATACTTTTTAAAAATTTTTATTTATTTATTTGACAGACAGATATCACAAGTAGGCAGAGATGGAGAGGGAAGGAGGCTCCCTGCTGAGCAGAGAGCCCGATGCAGGGCTCATGACCTGAGCTGAAGGGAGAGGCTTTAACCCACTGAGCCACTCAGGTTCCCCAAGAAATACTTTTGGCACTTTTGTTGGAATTATATTAAATTTGGAGATTCCTTGAGAGAGAATTGACATTTGATTAACAAGTATTTTTTTGTCTTCCTCATATGCATTTAACACTTTTTAATATATATTCCAATAACACTTTTTGCCGGTTTCCTATAGTTCTTAGATGTTCTGTTGTATGTGATTGCCCATTCTCTGTGTGTGTGTGTGTGTGTGTGTGTGTATGAGCATTTCAGTTTGGGAAGTTTCTATTGAACTTTTTTAATATAGAACTTGCACATTTCTTATTAAGCTCAATCCTAGCTATTTTATTTTTGATGTTATTAAACTATATCTTCTAATAGATCACGTACACATACACACACACAGTTACTTTCAGATTCAGCTCTGACATGTAAAAAGGTTGGAAGTTGTCACTTCTGTCCTAAAAGAAAAAGCTGAGAAGACTGAAAATCAACAACTTTTCATGGATTCTTCAGAAAGTCAAGTTTGCAGGGCGGACTAGCACCTTGAAATCTTGAGAGACAGGCAAACACAGAGAGTCACAGCTAAGATCTGTTTATGTGGAACAAGTCTCTGCAGCCATAAACTGGCAGGTGAACTTAGAGGATAATTTGGATGAATTGCTGGAGGCTGAGTGTGAACCATTGTGAGTGAGAAATTCCTAAAAGCCTCGGTCTTGGGGGAGACTCCCATCCTCCCATGGATTTTTACCTTTGGGAACTCTACCTGGTTCTCATGGTGAAGAGTCTAAAAGGTCCCTTCATGGCTCTGATGGGAGGAGGGAAAGAGTAATCTCTGTGAAATTCATGCAGAGCACTCTCCTTAACAAAGACCTGCTCTCCAAGGGAAAAAGACTTGTCCAGAGTTTGATCTCATTTGCTGTAGGGAGCATTTCCACTCTAGTCCTTTGCAGTCTTCCAGTCTTGTCTGAGGGCCTGGAGTGGGGAGGAGGCGACTAAGAAATACTTGTGAAGGTCACAGTGCAGGGACACAGGCACAGTAAAAGACTGAGATTTAATCATAAGACTATAACACTTCCCCCTCCCACATACATCTTACCACCACACAAACAAGGCCCCAGCATAGAACAGTGGATTTCAGCTAGAAGATATGCAATGAGTATACTCTCTAAAGAGTACATTGTGAAGACCAAAGTTAACAACAAAGACAAAAACAAAGATGCTAGAATTTGAAGTATCTAGCACCTACAGCCATGGCAAACATTAGACATAGCCAAATTCCTAGCAAGATTAACAAAATACTCACACTAAAAGCCTATTACTAGAGTTATCACCCAATACAACACATCCAACACATCTGACTTTAAACAAAAAATTATGAGGCATGCCAAAGACAAGGAAAACCACAGCCTGAAGAGGCAAGGTGAGCATCAGAACAAGATTCAGAAGACCAATGCTGCAAATATCAGACATGGAATTTAAGAAAACTGATATTTATTAATTAATATTAGTAATTACTTTGCTAAGTGCTTTAATGAAAAAAAAGTAGATTACATGTAAGAACAGAAGGGTGATGTAAACAAGGAGATGGGAATCCTAAGAAGGAATCCAAAGATGATACTAGAAATAAAAACCACTGTAAGAGAAATGAAGAATGACTTCTATGCACTCATCAGTAAATTGGACATGGACAAAGAAGAGTCAGTGAGCTTGAAGGTAGGTCAGTAGAAACTCTCCAAACTGAAATACACAGGAGAAAAGAAGAAAAACTGAAATAGAAAAAAAGAAAGTGGGGGGAAGCCTACACATAATAGAACATCCAAAAACTATAAGAAAAATTTGCAAAAAGTGTAATTGGAATGCCAGAAGGAGAAGAAAAGACAGAAAGAAGCAGAAGAATATGTGAAGTAATGGCCAAGAACATTCTAAAAGTAAATGACAGACCAAACCAGATCTCCAGATCTCCAGATCTCCAAACCAGGTTTCCATGAAATTCAGAAAGCCCTAAGCATGGCAAGTACAAAACAAAATCTATACCTAAGCCTAGCATATTCAAATTGCAGAACCAAAGACAAAGAGAAAATCCTGAAAGAAGCTAGAGAAGGAAAATCACCTTATCTACAAAGAAGTAAGGGTAAGAATTTCAGAGGAATTTTCTTCAGAAACCAAGCAAGCAAGAAACGAATAGATAAAGTGTTGAAAGAAAAAGACTTTCCAACTAGAATTCTATATCTAGTGAAAATAATATTTAGTGAAATCAATCTTCATAAGTGAAGGAGAAATAAAAATGATTGAGCTCTGTGTATTATGCATTCCTAGCTGCATTTATATGGCTTTTCACTTACTTGTCTCAGGTTTTCCAGATAATTTAGTCAAATCATCTATCATTGATTGTGCTTATCCTCCAGACCTATTTTTATCTTTTTCCATCTTTTCATAGCATTGTCAAAAAGCTTAAGAATGATAAATAGTATTGGTGATGAAGAATATCTTCATTTTATTTCTACCTTCAGGAAGATTATTTTTAGTATTTACCAACTGTGTATGATACTAGCTTTGACATTAAAAAATATATACTATAGTTCTCAGTATAAATATAGGTATATCTATATCTATATATGATTATCAGCTTTTCTTGATACAGAGTTTATCTTTCAGATGATTGATAAAATAACTAATAATTATTATTCTTAATTTTGAGCAATGAGGAAGTTCTAGTTGACAAAATGTGAAGATCTTGGAGGTGATAGCAATAGTATAAAAGAATGTCTGATTGCCATGGAAGGGATAATACTAGTTTCACATATCAAGAAATTGAAAAATGTATATATATTCAAAAGGAAGAAGGCTGATAGGCCTTAAAATTAAGTCTACAAATAGTCAAACATTATTCCATTGAGGAAATAAGGAGCACCAAAAACCAATATGGCCAGACAGGAAGAAGCCCAGTTGCATTTGCAAAGGGCATGCATCGAGAGAAAGGAAACTGAATAATCAAGGATAGGCATAAGACTTAAAAATGTATGTTCAGATAGAATAAGGGAAAGTTCAGCTTTATCACTTGTGGAAGATGAGATAATGTTTATAAATGAGAGCTGGAAATCAGATACTCAATTGGAATTTTCCTTTTGAAATGCTCTATCAGACAAGAAGATTTTCAATCTACAATGGATGGAATAGAGTTGATTGTGAAAACAGAAACAAAGGATACTTGAAGAAAATGGTGATAATTTTCTTGCTACTTTGAATTTATCCACTCATTTCTTTGCTAAAATACTTATTTATCATGTTCTAGGCCATAAAAGGAATAAAAAGAAGTAAATCAGCAGAGAGCATGGTATGAGGAACTTATTATTTATGAAAGATAAGTCCTATCACTAAATAACTGTAACACAAGGCATCAAGTGATTAGTTCCAGAAGAGAGGAATTAAGGGTCATGACAATTCAGAAGACTATTATCTATTTGGAAATAAGCAGATGTTTTATAAATGGAGTGGATAGCATGGGGAATAACTGATTTGGTAAATGAAAGAATTAGAACTCAAAATCGTAACTATCAATTCCATCGATATGCTGAGATTGCACTGTCATAAATTTTCTGCATTAGGTTAAAATAATATAGCTACCTAAATATAAATTAGAGGAGAACTCTTTAATGCAATGTACTTTCAGGATTTTAGACTACTGAAAACTCAACACTAACTTTGTGTGATATAACTGACAAAAAGAATGGAAAGAAGGGAAGAAGGAATGAATGATCAAAGGGACCAAAGGACTGGGTAGGGATGAAAGAAGATAATGGAAGCTCAGGCTCTGCTAGTAGAGGTGTGGCATTCAGAACAAAGGAACTGCTTCTTCTCAGCTCTACACTGTCCAGCCCACATCTGGAATGTATTTTAAAAGTATTAAATACTTAAATACACACAAGTAGGGGCACGTGGGGCAGGCTCAGTTGGTTAAGCGTGCACTCTTGATTTCAGCTCAGGTCATGATCTCAGGGTCCTGGGATGGAGCCCCACATCATGCTCCGTGCTCAGCAGAGAGTCTGCTTGAGATTCTCTCCCCCCCCCCCCC
>PISX010000426.1:128405-183340 GCA_004024625.1 Mellivora capensis | reverse complement strand
TTAAATATCAGAAAGACTGGCATGTGGGAGATCGATTTATTTTTTTACAGTTCCAGCAGGAAAAATGAAGATCAAGTTGTAGTGAGGCAGATTTCAACTTCCTATAAACATTTTCAGAAATAGATTGTCTATCCTGTGGAATAATGAGTGAGCTTATGCTGAAAATAACCAAATAAAATGTAGCCAACTCTTTCTTTTTTACTAGCACCATATCCTATTAGTTGCAAAATTCTGCAAATTCTATAACCTTAATAAAATGAACTCTATCCATTTTCTTTCTAGAAACTCATCTCAGCTTTCCTCACTTTTCATCTGAATTACCTCTTATACCCCCTACTCCTGGTTTGAGCATCATTCCCTCGCTGTATCAGCTCCCACACCACAGCTTGAGCCAACTTTCTATTATTATATCTGACACTAAACTCTCCTGCTTGTAGCACTTTAATGGTCCTCAGGAAAGTGTCTAAATTCCTTAGCTTTGCTTCATGATGTGTTCCATAAAGTCTTTGATCACAATTCTACTCCAAATATATACAATTCAGCATGCTTTCTCCAGCCACACAGACAGACTTTCAGACTTATTCTGTGCCATGCATTTGCCTTTATACCCCTTTATACCCAGGAAATGTGCCTAGAATGACTTCTACTTATTTAATCAGACTAATTTCCACCTGTTTTTGTTGTTTTTTTTTTTTTCTTTCAAAACACATGTATCTAGTGTCATTTTCTCAGGGAAGACTTTCCTGAATTCAGCCTAATTTTGATAATAAAATAAGTATGATTGAGTATCTACTATATGGTGGAAAGATACAGGAGACTTCATTTCCTATCTTGTCAGTACCTATATGCTATTATTTATATATTTATATTGTCATATTTATAGTAGAAATATTTTGATATCTTAAAAAGGCTTTTCTTGCCTTCCATCCAAATAAAATACCCCTGGTCTCCATAATCAGAGTCAAAGAGGAAGTTAGAGTGGGTGAAGGTTTCTAAGGGAGGACGTTCAGCTTAGCTTGTATATCCCAGAGATGATTCTGAAAGTAGGCCCTCTATGAGGGGTCTGAAAAGAACAGAAATAAAATATTTTATATCCCAAGCCTTATCCCCCAATTAGTCCTCAACAGTGTGACCTAATCCATTCTACTCCTCCAGGGGCTTCTCAGAGATTTTATATTAATTTCCTAGATTCAGCAAAATACTACCCTCACCCCTGTGGCATCACCGGGTGGGTTACAAGCAGGGAGCCTAGAGTTGAGTTCTTCCTCCATCTTGCTGGGAAGTCTGTGTCTCCTTTTCCTCACGAGTGTGTGTGTGTGTGTGTGTGTGTGTGAGAGAGAGAGAGATGGTAAATCATTTTCAGTATTTTTCATTTTTTCCCCCAGTTGTCCAATGATTGTTTTTAAATGATCTCAGCTCTCTAAATGTAAATTGTTGGCAAAAGTATTCTCGAACACTCTGCTGATACTCAGTAACCAGTGACTCCACTTGGAAAGTTGCAACTTGAGTGGCCTTTTGCACTGGCTCTCTCCATAAACTCTGAGGGGAAACCCAAGAAAACCATTGAGTCCACTGGATGTTATTCTCCAGGTATTCTACCGTTTTTGTCCTTTTATACTACAGTTTTCCAAGTGAATTACTCAGATAGTAAAGTGCAAGCTTTATTGCCTCCTCCCCAGATGTAATATTTTGGAAGTGTATAGTTTCTACATATTCCTGACATTAACTCATTGCCCTAAACTGTAGCAGGGAGCAGACATCAGATCATCTGAAAATGACACTTCAGCAAACAGAAAAGATAAGTAGATTGATTCAGTCTTCAAGTTCCAGGCAAGTAATTCCAGATAGCTACCTCAAATAATTTTTCCCTTTCTCAGGAACAACAGTAACCAAAAAGCTACCTTGTACTAAAAGCAAACATCAAGCTTTATGAGAAAAGATTAACCAAGCATTTTAGAGGCATCATTGTGAGGGCACTCTGCAAAATTAAGATCACATAAAACTCTAATAGCATCTATTAATTGCTCGAAGCCTATTAAGTCTTGCACATAGGGAGAGCAATGCTATGCTCGCTAGCCGCACTTTATACACTCCTCGGTCTGACTCTTTTACAACTACCATCTCTTGCAAAATGCTTTGTTCCATCTTAAAGAACTGAAGCACAAATAACTCCTTTTTTCTCCCCAGCTGAGTTTTGGCAAGTAGACATTAAGTTACTTGCACGCTAGGGAGCAGAGCACTAATGAAAGCGAATGAAAAGTAATGTACCTAAGGAAAAGGTAAATGATAACAACCAGTGCACAACTTTTTATGACTTGGGCCTTTAAAGTGAAAAGCACTTCCTATAACAATAAATGTTCTGTGTTATATAATGTTGCGATAACTCACTAAATAATGGAACAATAGTTGTAATTTCTCCACTCTGCAACAAAACGTGTTCAGAATCGGAAAATTAAATTTTCTTTTTCCTTTTACTGTTTCAATTATGTGTGTATTAAGCTTTGACAGAGCCTTAAAAAATTATTGTCCAACTCCAACGATGAAGAGTTGAAGCCTTATTGACCCACAAGTCCTTGTAAGATGTGTTTTCTCTTATTATTTGTTGTAGATGAGAATCTTATAGGTAGTGGTTATGGCCATTGGATGGAGAGTGAGAAATGAACTCAGAGACTCATATTTAATTCTGTTTGAAAAGTTGATGATGCTTGACATGTGGAAAGAAATTCTAATTATTCATATGAGAGTCTGTAGATTGGATCTTGGTACTATTGAAATCTTGGTTCTGTAAGTTTCTCATGTGTAAGACCAAATGCAGCTCCTTCATTCTGCTTCTACAAACAAATAAAAGCCCCCTATGCTCCAGGGAACATACTATTGTATCAACAGGCGAACAGAATACAAACAAACAGTCCCAAACCTCTTAGACCATACAAGAAAGCATGACAAACTCCTTCAGGGCAACTGTCACTAATTAAATCATCAGTGTGATCCCCGTCCATGACAACCAGTTTATTTCACACAACCCAGTTACTTTCCTAACTACTATATGAGCATCAAAGATAAATTGGGGTGTGGGAATGCACTGATATTTCTCAAATGCAGTGGCATGAGAGGGCGTTGGTCACGTCCACTGTCCTCATCAGCATTCCTCAAATACCCCACGGAAACACACACGAAGTAAAACAGCATTGTGCTTTGCCAAAGTGCTTGAAGACATGTCATTAACTACCACTGACAGATCAAAGCTACTTTCTAATTCTGAAGCCGCTGTTTCTTAATGTAGTCTGAGGTCTTGACTATGAAATAGGGCTAAGGTCACAAAATAATGATTTGTTCTGAAGTCAGGAAAAGGTAGTAGTAATAGAATCGTTTGCTCTTAATTTCCAGAGAAAACTACTGGTTATTACCAACCAATTAGTATTTTTAGCAAATGTAGTTTATTATCATATTGGAATTTTTTTACTCACTTGATTTATTATTTGAAATTTTTTAAAAAGAGTATAATTGACATATAGCATTTTATTAGTTTCAGATGCATAATATAATGGTTTGATATTTGTATATATTGTGAAATCACCACAGTAAGCCTAGTTGACATCTGTAACTATGAATAGTTAAAAATTTTTTTTCTTGTGATAAGTATTTTTAAGATACATTCTCTTAGGGGCACCTGGATGGCTCAGTGGGTTAAAGCCTCTGCCTTCGGCTCAGGTCATGATCCCAGAGTCTTGGGATCGAGCCCTGCATCCAGCTCTCTTCTCAGGTGGGAGCCTTCTTCCCCCCCCCCCCTCTGCCTGCCTCTCTGCCTACTTGTGATCTCTGTCAGATAAATAAATAAGATCTTTAAAAAAAAAAAAAAGGATACATTCTCTTAGTGGGGTGCCTGGGTGGCTCGGTCAATTAAACGTCTGCCTTTGGCTCAGGTCATAATCCCATGGTCCTGGGATCGAGCTCCGTGTCAGGCCCCCTGCTCAGTAGGAAACCCGTTTCTCCCTCTCCCTATGCACCTTCACCCTGCTTGTGCTCTCTCTCGTGCTCACAGTCTCTCTCCCTCTCAAATAAATAAATAAAATCTTTTTTTAAAAAAAGATTTATTCTCTTTCAAATATGCAGTATAACATTTATTATTTTTTTAGAAACAACATTATTAACTATAACTATAATTAATGCTGTACATTACATCCTGTATCCAACAATGGATGAATGCATGAGGAAAATAAACGTATAAATGTACATATCCCAATGACTTATTTATTTTGTAACAGGAAGTTTGTACCTTTTGATGCCCTTTGCTCATTTTGCCTACCCCATACCCTCCCCTCTGGCAACCACCAGTATCAGTCTGTTCTCTGAAATTGAAGAATTGAGGGTTTTTGTTTTTGTTTTGTTTGTTTCAGAGTCCACATATAAGACAGATTGTGAGGTTGTTGTTTTTTTCTGTCTAACTTACTCCATTTAGCGCAATGTCCTCAAGATCTATCTGTGTTGTTGCAAATGGCAAGATTTCTTTTTTTTAATGGCTGAATAATATTCATTGTATGTGTGTGTGTACATTTTCTTCATCCATTAATCCATTGCTGGACACTTGGATTTTTTGTATATCTCAGCTGTTCTAAATAATGGTGCAGTGAACATGGGAGTGCTGATATATTTTCATTAGAAATTTATGTATACCATGTTTTTGGTGAGTTTCTTATGTAAGTGGAGCACCTGAAACTGAAGAGGAGAAGAAAGGTGAAAAGAAAAAGAAAAAAGAAAAGAAAAAAAAATACATAGTACTGGCAAATAGAACACAGCCACACACTTGATTTTGGGTGTATTTTGGTCCATTTGATGGAACTACCTCCCAAAATTTTAAAGAAAGTAAAACTTACATATATATAAAAATAAGGGTAAGCACAATGAAGGGATGGAATATAACTGTAAAGATGAAAATTTTAAAAGATTATGAAAGAATAAATGATAAGATAAGAAGTTAGTTGAAAAAAGAAAGGAAAGAAAAAGAGGAGAGAATGTGATCAGGCTGGAGACTAGAACAAAGCTATGTGCTATATTTAGGGTATATTTTGATCTACTAGAAGAAATTGTATCCCAAAATTTTAAAGAGAAAAAAAACCTATAATAAACAAAAAATAAGGTTAAATACAATGAAGGGATAAAATATGAAAATAACAATGAAAATTTAAAAAGATTTTTAAAAGGTATTGATAAGATAAAATAGTTTAAAAACATTAAAAAAAGAAAGAGGAAAAATTTTAAAAAATAATAATTAAGAAAATTTAACTTTGAAAGACTAAAGGGTCATGGGGAAAAAGGCATGAATTCTATATGTTGCTTTCCCCTAACTCTGGGGTTCCGCAGTTTTCATTGATCTGTGAACGGGGCTTGGCTGGATGTTCTTGCTGATCTTCTAGGGGATGGGACTGTTGCAGTGAGTCTCAAATGTCTTTGCCTGAGGCGGAATTGCCAGGGGCCAGGCTAAGTAATCTGTTCGGGTTCGCTCTTGGGAGCTTTTGTTCCCCCGAACGCTTTCCGTACAGCTTTGGAGGAGGAGAATGAAAATGGCGGCCTCCCAATACCCGGCCCGGCCGAGAGGAGCCAAAAGCTCGGGGCCCCACTCCTCAGTGCGCCCTCAGAGAAAAGCGCTCAATCCCTCCCGTCTCCCTGATCTCCGGCCGCACTCCGAGCTCACCCGGCCTGTGACCGAGCATTTCTATCTCTGGCGCACGGCCCAGCTTGTAGTCTCCAAACCCAGCAGATTCCTGCATCAGGAGTCCTGCGCTGCTCCTCCCAGAGGAGGAAGGGGAGTCTCCTTCTATCTGCTGCTTGTTGTGTCCCTGCTCAAAGAACAGTGGCCAGGCTGTGCCTCGGATCATGGTTTAAGGTAACCCTGAGCTGAGAGCCTACTTCTCGGCTCTGTTTCTGCAGTGGCTTCCCCACTCAGATACCTGGGAGCTCTGCTGCACTCAGGTACCCCTGGTCTTTTTGTGACCCCGTGGGTCTGGAGACCACCCTGTTCCTGTGAGGGCCCCATCCTCCCACCCCCCACTGCTTAGCCTCTGGAGTGACGTCCCTCAGTGGAGCAGACTTCTAAAAGTTCCAATTTTGTGCTCTGCTGCTCTCTCACTTGCTGGGAGCCGGCCCCTCCCCCGTAGTGTATCTTCCTGAATGTTGCCTCGGATTCACTTCTCCGCACGTCCTACCTTCTGGAAAGTGGTCGGTTTTTCTGTTCCTAGAATTGCTGCTCTTCTTCTCTTCTCTTTCCTGTTGAGTTTTTAGCTGTTCAGAATGGTTTGATAACTATCTAGCTAAACTCCTGGCACCTGATGATATCTCTCGGGCTCCTACTCTTCTGCCATCTTGCTCCAACACTTTCCAATATTATAATAACAATGAGTGAAGGAATCTCAATGAGATTATAAAATAGGGCCAGCATAATGTGGCATTCCTACCTCCCATGCTCATAGCAGCCGTTGGTAACAAACCATACCCTTCTTTGCTTGTGAACCTAGACAAAACTTTTAATCTGTCTCAATCTGGTACTGCAGTCAATTACTATCAGCTAATAAGAGTTGGTATTCAAGATGAAACACATTTTGCTATCTGTGTTCAGTGGTTAAAATTTTTTCTTCATCTTCTTTACACCCGTCAGAGAAAATTCAACACTTACTCTTTGCTGAATACAGTGGCTTTTCATCGTATTTTACTTCTTTAGAGATGTATCTGATTTGAGTAATTTTGAAGCCATCATGTATTAGATGGTGACATAACAGAGTATGTATGTGTTCTGCAGGCAGTTCGGTAGAGCCAGAGGAAGAGAGAACAAAGTTTTAATCACAGCCATTACAAAATTTTTGAAATAGAAAATTCATAATGATTTACAAAGAAATTCCATTATGATCTTAATCATAGACTTCTTAATAGTTGGGCATACGTTATAAGAACTTTGAGATTAATTTTTTTCCATGTAAATTTGAGTTGCAGCTTGCATTCAAAACATTTTGATAGCATTTAGATTTTGTTGCTTAAGTTTATAAAGTATGCATTATATCATTATTAATTTGTTATGTAATATTCTATAGACCTAAAGATTGGTTGTGGCTCAAAAGTGACTCATGGAATCAAAACTGCAGTTACGTCATCTTTTTCACTGATGTGAAATTGTTTCTAAAGTATCAAGATAATTTTACAGTTATTTACTTTTTAAAAATACATTTAGGGGGCGCCTGGGTGGCTCAGTGGGTTAAAGCCTCTGCCTTCAGCTCAGGTCATGATCCCAGGGTCCTGGGATTAAGCCCCGCATCGGGCTTTCTGCTCTGCGGGGAGCCTACTTCCTCCTCTCTCTCTCTCTCTGCCTGCCTCTCTGCCTACTTGTGATCTCTGTCTGTTAGGTAAATAAATAAAAATCTTTTAAAAATAATTAAAAAATAGAAATAAAAATACATTTACTTAAACGTATTGGTTCATGTCTCTTCCAAATCTTTTGATATACAAATGTCAAATATTTGAGCAACATGGTGCTAAAGAATTCTTTTTTTTTTTTTTAAGATTTTATTTGTTTGTTTGAGAGAGAGAGAGCTTGAGCATGAGTAGGGTTGGGAGGGGCAGACAGAGAGGGAGAGCAAGAAGCAGACTCTCCCCTGAGCATGGAGCCCGACACAGGACTTGATTCCAGGATCCTGAGATTATGACCTGAGCTGAAGTCAGATGCTTAACCAACGGAGTCACGCAGGTGCCCTTTGTGCTAAAGAATTCTTTGAGTACAATTATCTCTAAAATCCCATAGTTTTAGATTTGATCTTTTATCAATTCAATGTTTGTTAGAATGTGATGAGATTTATGAGATTTTTATATTATGGTATATTTTGGGGAAGCTATTAAAAAACTCTAACTTTTTATAAGCTGACATTCCACTCTATCTGGAGTATACTTTATATAACAGTTCTTATCCTAGTATTCCCACAATATCTAATGTTTAGGGACCATACAATATAAATGAAATAGCTAAAGTACCTTTTTTAATGCTGCTAGTATGGTAAAGAGGTAGCTCGTTTGTTTGTTCTTTATTAAATAAAATAAGAAACAACACATGTGGGCACCTGGGTGGCTCAGTTAGTTAAGCGACTGCCTTCGGCTCAGGTCATGATCCCAGGATCCTGGGATCGAGTCCCACATTGGGCTCCCTATTCGGTGGGGAGCCTGCTTCTCCCTCTCCCTCTGCCTGCCACTCTGCCTACTTGTGCTCTCTCTTTCCCTCTCTCTCTCTGTCAAATAAATAAATAAAATCTAAAAAAAAAAAAAGAAACACATGTTGAAGAGACCCTCTGGCACTTGAGGATGGGTAATGGAGCTATCTGTTAAATTTGAGAAATAGTTAATAACAATTAAGTCTTATTTAGCTTGTCAGATTTGAGAAATGAAAACTACTATTTGGATTAGGCCCCTGGGAATCTAGAAATTACTCAAAAATTTATTTCTCTGATAGTAACATACATATATTACACTGTATTTAGAAACTTTAAATACACTTTGCATTTGCAACAAACCTATTTTGCATTGAAAATTGTTTCACATCAACTTAAATGAAAAAATCACTTTTTGCACAATGTGATTACCTTTGAAAATAGTATTTCTTGGGTATATACTCAAAAAGATTTGTTTCATTATCACAGAACTCATTTCTCCTTGCCAAAGGGAAGAGGAAAACAGTAAAGAAGAAGAAGCAAAATTTCAAATAAACACTTCATAAAAGAAGATATGTAAGTAGTTCACAAACACATGAAAATGTTCTTAACATGCAAATGTTATCTTTAACATTTATACTGCAAAATATCACTTTACACCCACTACCATAACTAAAATTAAAAGACTGACAACACCAAATGTTGGTAAAGATGTGGAGCAACTGGAACTCTCAGACATTGCTAGTTGGTATGTAAAATAGTATTACCATTTTGGAAAACTCATTGGTAGTTGCTTATAAAGGGGAGCATCTACTTGCCCAAAGACTCTGAAATTCTACTCTTAACTATTTACCCAAGAGTAAGGGAAATAAATGTCCAGTGTCTTGGAGAAACAAGAGACATAGTTCTTCCCCAAGGGAGTTAAAGCCCAGTGAGGCTATTTTAACCAATTCTGGGATTCACTTAGGCTATTCTGTTCATGCAGTTATGCTGGTTTAAAATCCCTTATGTTCATCTTCCTTGGCTCTTTCTGCATTGACTCCTCATTATTACTTCTTTCTTTGACCTATATGTTAAACACACATTTCTGGTTTGATGCTTGTGCTCCGTTTCATACCTGATGCTTGTTCTTAGGCTCCCCAAAGGCTACCATGAACACAAGCTATTCTTACCTTCTCTCTCAGCCACTTAGGAACTGTAGAAGCTGGATGGCCTGATTTCCAGGCCAGGATAACAAGCTAAAACAAGGAGAGGTGGAACAAATTAGTGACTAACCTGTTTTTCTGCTTCTTTCTTTCTTTTTCTCTTTCTTTCTTCCTTCCTTCCTTCCTTCCTTTCTTAATTTCTAGCTTTTATTCTCTTTTTTGCTTTTTTTTTTAAATCTGTCATTCTGTTTGCCTTTATCGTACGTTTTTCTCTTCTTATGTTTATTATTTTCTCTTTTTTCCCCCCTACTCTTTCATTTGTACTATATTTCAATCTGACCATTTCCATTTGGTTATTCCTTTCTACATTTGTCTTATCTGTGTTCACCAGATTCTTTACTTTTTAAGATTGCATTTTCTTAAGAGCTGTGGTTCTTCCCCAGACAAAATATTTATTCAGGAATTTATTCCAGGAAGCACCAGTAGGGGGATGGGATAGTAAGACAGAGAAAGAAAGCCTGTTTGGAGTTAATAAGTAGATGGTAAACAGGTGCAATCCTGAGGGGGTCCTTCTGAGAGACAGCATAGAACATTTCTCAGAGAAATCTCAACTAAAGAGGAAGGAAGATGGTGTATTTATTTGACAGATTCCTACTTGTCCTTGTCTATGGGCTGCTCCCAGGAGTGTCAAGCATCTATCCTGCCTCCCAGCACTCTCAGTATGACCCACGAGTGAGTGGAGCTTGCTCCTCTGTGCAGGGAAATCACTCTGGTAGAGAGTCACATATGACAAAAGGAAACATTTGACATATCCTAGCGAGTGAGAGCCCACGGTTATGACAGAGCACTGCTAGCATCTGCTAAAACAGCTTTTTCAATTCAACCTTTTATGGTTGAATGTTTACCACTTTATAAATCCACAGGTAACAGTTTGAAAGGTACTTTAGAGACATGGAAATAAGACCAATGGAAGAATAAAAAGAGCTCGAGTGTGTTTCTTTGTGTTTTCCTGAAATATGAACACCAAGATATGTCAGGATATGTGCTTCTACTTGTGAATACATGAAAATGGATGTATTCTTTATATGGGTGAATAGAAATTGCACATAACCATTTTGGACATTTTAAAATACATTTTTGAGCATATAACCTATTTCAGCTGCTTTCCAAATTATTCAATTTACTGTATTCAGTCGTTGGCGGGGGCATGGGCACACTTCAAAACCTAAGGATAATGTTAAATGTTTAAAAGTACAAACTGTTCCAATAGTCCTTGTGCTACACAGGATTAATCATGATAAAATATTGTAAGCCAAAATCTTGTGTTTTTTTCTTACTAAAATCATATATAAAATACAACCTAATTAAGTCATATAAAATTGAAGCTTTAATGAGAAACCTGTAAAAGTTCCCTTGAAGAGTTCTGTCTCAAAGCAGCTCTTCTTAACAAAGGCTGTTCAAAGCTCACAAATATTTCCTCTTTCAGGAGTCCAAAATGCCAAATTGAATTCAAAAACCCACACTGAATTAAAAGGCCTTAAGTTTCACCAAAGCAAATATGACTTAAACTGCATGCTAGGTCTGTATTTATCAAAGTTTTGGAGCAAAAAAAACCCAGATCATTTTATACTTAGAGGATGAAAAATGCAAGTGAAGAATAGCTCAGTTTGTAGAACACCTATGGTCAATATTTTAATCCCTCTGTTAGTCATATGATTTCTTGGAATTTGGCATAGTGGATTACGATAGTTTGGTGCTGTAAACTAAGGACATACCCCCTTACACTTTATTCTCTAAATGCTATCACTCACGTAGTTCTGTAGTTCTGGGAAACCTTCCCACTTTTCAGACATATTCAGTGCTGATTCTACCACTGCGCCAGTGAAGACCTTGGAGGCATCAGGGACAGCCATGACAACATTTGGAGATGTAGGGGTGCCAGTAATAGAGTCACACCAGCTTTGTAATACCTGGGTTAGAGAAAGTAGGTCAGTAATGCATTTCACAATAATCCAGACAGTTTTTCTTAAGTAAACTTCATTTTTCTGAAGCTCACCTTTGATGTTTTGCTTCTTCTTTCCCTCCTTCAGTTATCTATTTTTTTATTGGCTGCAGGAAGAAGAAATTGTATCTTCCCTTTCAACTAGTCTTAAATTTGAAGTTCCCTAAATTTTGCATCTACCATCTTGCTCTGTAACTTCTTCCAAGTGCTTTTTTCTCTTCTCCCACCTTGGTGGCGACCTCCTCTTTGGGTGTTCTGACATTTTGTGCTAAGAAAAGAGTGTTCAAGATTATTACACTGTAAGAAGCAGGAGCTCCAGGATCTCCAAACCCCATAGCAAGCTAAATACTTATACAATCAATCTCTATTGAACCAAAGAGGCTGAGGACTTTTCTATTCAGTATGATATAGTGGTAAACCTGAGATCATTAGGCTTGTAGTCTAGGGAATGACACAATGGAAAAATAATTTTTAGTGTGATCAATAGATGAATGGTTCAGAGGGACAGTGTAAGTATTCTAGAGCATATAAACTACATGAGAGAGTTTGAGCACAGATCCGGAGATAGCATCTCAATTATGTGAAGGAGAGCTGGGCCATTATCTAGACTCAAAATAATCTATTATGTATACATTGGTTTAAAAATGTATTATGGGGATGCCTGAGTGGCTCAGTTGGTTAAGTGTCTGCCTTCGGTTCAGGTCATGATCCCAGAGTCCTAGGATCGAATCCTGCATCAGACTTCTTGCTCAGTGGGGGGCCTACTTCTCCCTCTGCCCACTGCTCCTCCTGCTTGTGCTCTCTCTCTTTGTCTCTCTGAGAAATAAAGAAATAAAATCTTTCAAAAAATGTATTATATTCACTGTCTAAAATATAGACATCTTAAATGGGTTGTTCAATTAAAATTGACCTATACAAAATTAGTTTCTTTGCTTTTCATTCTTTCTCTTTTGTGATATATTTTATTCTTCTTTCATTTAATAAAAAAAAATCTTGTAAGGGCACCTGGGTGGCTCAGTCAGTTAAGCATCTGCCTTCAGCTTGGATCATGATCCCAGAGTGCTGGGACTGAGCCCCGTGTTGGGTCTCTGCAAGGAGTCTCCTTCTCCCTCTGCCCCCTCATCCTGCTTGTGCTCCATCTCTTTCTCTCTCTCAAATAAATAAGTAAAATCTTTTTTAAAAAAATCTCATCTTGTTTCATAATATTGTTTCTTACTTATAGCTAAGAAAATTGTGATTAAGACTATAATATGCTACAAATTGATCATTTTTCCTGCTGTTATTTTTCCCTTAAATAAAATATATCACTCAATACTCTAATCAGTAACAGAATTAGTATGTATTCCCAATTTATTGAAAACTAACAGAAATAAAATATGTACTGACAAAAATTGCTATTTCCAACCCTTTGAAAACTAGGGTTTTCAATTTCCTTGGGGCATGTAATACACAATATAAAACATTTCCCCTACCATTCTTGTCCTTAAGGTTTAAGCATTATTTATTTATGTATTTATTCATTAATTCAACATGCACTTATTGAATGCCAGCTAGAAATTGTTTGATAAATTCTCTATATGTTGACCTTATACAAAATTATGCAAAAGAATGTTCCCAGATTGTCATATGCAGTGATGCAGCAAGAAGTAATGGATATTCACTTTTTTAATGATTCTTGTCATGCTGTTTTAATGTTGCTTTAAGCTGTTTTTTGAGTGTTTTAATTTATTGTATTCTTTACTTATTACAATTGTATCCTGAGGCTAGATAGTGAAGGATGCCATTTTGAACATCTAAGAAATACACAAATAGAAGTTGGATTGCTAACACACTTGTTTTGTTTCTAGATCTCTTGGAAATAGAAATTTATGAGGGATCTAAAGAAACACTATTATGAGGGAGTATCTTATTCAACTTTCCATGGATAAGACTTTTAATGTACCAAACTGGTATTAAAGAAACCCAGTACAAGATTCCCAAATTTATTTACAATCTCAAATCTAGTGCATACTCTGGAGAGAAAATAATAGTGTTAACCACTGTTATTTTTCAGGTCCCTTTAATGTTTAAATTACTTAAGCATGGGAATTGGAACAATACACTAGGATGGCAATGTTCAGTCATTTTCCACTATTTTCAATAAAGAATTTTCTCTGGCTTTTTAGGCAGGGGTATTTTGAGAACTCAGCTGTTGTCACCCACACTAATTAATAAATAATTCCTTTTGACAATTAAATAGTAAATATGAATTATATGTTTTATCATTTGAGTGCTTGGTTAATAAAATCCTGGAGATGATAGAATTTTCTTTAAAATTCTCCAAGTTTCCTAGTTCTCTAAAAGTTGAAATGGGTATAATAAACATCATAATTCCATATGAAAATAATTCATTTATATTAATATTTTTTTCTGGCAAAGAGATGCTGGGGAAATATATCTAGATACTACTAGGTGCTACAAAGAGTAGAATGAGTAAATCCATGGAGATCATATCAATTGGTTCCTACTATGATGTTTTTGTTTGAGAAGTAAGATAAAGAGGTAAACAAAAACCAAATACTGATTCTACCATTTATACCAAATTACTTACCAAATTACTTACTAAGGATGACTATATATCTCAGTTTCTAAGGATAGTCTTAGTTTATCTTTTGTTAAAATTCTTAGCACTCTTTTTCATTTTTAGAGAAATTTTGCTGTTTGGGGAATATATTATAAAGGTCATCATATTCATAATAAATAATGGACTTAACATGAGTTGTTCTACAGTAATATTTCCACGAAGAAAATAAAAAAAATATTTATTTCTTAAATAAGTATTTATATGTTTATTTTATAAATAAATTTAATCAGAGAAATAAATAATACAGCAAATACTGGGGCAAATTATAAAGATGTTCAGTTTTTTTACTACTCGATCAAGTAGAAATAAAGCTCATTAAAACAAATTTCTATAAGAATTTTATCTAAATTTGACACTTTTGAGAAACAAAATCTTGATTCTAATAGTCAAGTAAGATAAAATGATGCAAAATATTTATGTGTATTAAGGTGCCATGAAAGAAAAGAAGTCTATGGTCATTTGTTCATTAATGAAAATTAACATTATTTGAAAAGTTTGTACTTAAACAGATTTTTTTTTTAGGATACATTGCTTTCTTGAATTCGGATTTATACTATCTTTTGCCTATAAATTCATGCTTAAACTTAAGGAATTATGTAGATTCTTACTTGAATGGGTGTTTTACAGAATGCCAGATGGGATCTGAGAATTTATAGACTTTAGAAAGCTGATACTGACCTAATGATGGGAGAGAAATTTTGAGAAAAATTTAGATTTCTGATCACACAGCTTTAACAGAATTTTGACAAATGTTCTGATGATGTTAGATATTGTGTGGTGGTTTTATTTGTGATATAGTTTTACAGAGTGTTGATAGCCCACTGCCAGTCATTCTGAGAGAGTTTAATCCAGGGGCAAGAAATGATGACTTGAAAAAGTTAAAGGAAAAAAAAATCTTCAATTTTTGGCTTAGTTGAAGTCTTGTTTTTATTTTAAAATTACAGAATAAATTGAGCTTGAGTTTTGATGCTAGCATTCTTTATAGTGAAAGTTGATAAGTTTGGCCTGCCACATGGCAGCAGTCTGGGTAGGACAGAAGTTTGATTAAGTGTATCGTACTATGAGAAAGGTTATAGACCTCATTAGTTGTAAGATACTCTCTATTTTAGACTCTTTGAGAACATTTAATAGGTACTTCTAAATTGCAAAATTTAAATTTAAATTTAATTTAAATTTAAAATTGTGAAATATAAAATATTGGGTAAAAGGTCCAACTCCATAATCCAAACAGAATAGAAGAGTGTTAGTGATCTAACTACTTTAAAAGCTAGAAAAATTTCTTAGCAGTGCTAGTCAGCAAAAGAATATGAGATAATGTAAACAAAAGAATATGAGGTAATGTATCTTAATAATACATAAGAAAGTTACCTGACATACTCCAAAAAGAGGTGGGGGGGATGTTTGGCAAGAGTCAATCTAGAAATCAGGACAAAGTGTATTCATATTATCATTACTTGGGCATTAAAAATTCAACATGGTGGGGTGCCTGGGTGGCTCAGTCAGTTAAACATCTGACTCTTGATTTTTGCTCAGGTCATGATCTCAGGGTCCTGAGATCAAGCCCCACACTGGGCTACAGGCTCAGTATAGAGTCTGCTTGAGATTTTCTATCTCTCTGCCCCTCCTACTGCTTGTGCCCCCCTTCAAATAAATAAATAAATAAATCTTTAGAAAGAAATTCAACTGGGGACTCTGCTTTCAGGCCAAATGGAGTCATAGAGATTGTATTTATTATCCTCTGTAAAACAACTAAAAAATTACAAAAAGTACAATAAATATGCTTCAAAAATTGGACATCAGAAAAAAGACAATGTTTTCTGAAAGAAGGAAAAAAAATAGGGTGAGCCTATATACATGCCACAATATAGTGTCTGAAGAATGTCAATATTTCGGATGAGGGAAGAAGAACACAGTTGGAGCCCATTCAGAAAAATGTAGAAACAGACCTAGGAGTCTGGATAAACCAAGACAACTACAGTACGCAGGGGAAAGTGCCAGGGAGGAAAAAGTTGCTAAAAACCAAACAAAACAAAAAACAAAAATACCAACAACCAAAAAAACTTGGAAAGAGCCCTCCTTGAGTCTTTAGTTTTTATTTGAGCCCATGCAAATAAGGAAGCTCTCCAAGGCTGGGTGGGGGTGGCTGTGGTGATAGGACACTGAAAGGATGGGAGGGAATATGCCCTGGATAACAGAAATTTTTTTTTTTGTAGATATTGACAAACTGATTTTAAAATTTATATGTAAATACCAGAAAGAGAAGGAAACTTTATCACCATGATAAAGGGCATTTACTGAAAACGTGTAGTTAACATCCTACTCAATAATGAAAGACTGAAAGCTTACCCTGAAGCAAGACAAGGATGCCTGCTTTTACAACTTCTATTAGACATTGTGGTAGAAGTCACAGCTACATCAGTTAGACATAAATAAATAAATAATAAATAAATAACATTCAGACTAGAAAGGAAGTAGTAAAACTATCTCAGTTTGCCACGGCATGATCCTAGATATAAAATATTCCAAAGAATCCACAAGAAAGCTCCTAGAACTAATAAATAAATTTAAAAAATTAGCAGGGTATAAATTCAACATGCAAAAATAAGTGCTTTTCTGAACACATAAAAATGAGCAATCCAAAAAGGAAATACAAAAGTAGTTCCCTTTATAATAGCATCTAGAAGAATAAAATATCTAGAGAGAAATTTAACCAAATTGATGAAAAACATATTCTGGAAACTAAAGAACATAAAAATGCATAATCTAAAAACTTAAGGAAACCTAAATAAATGGGAAAACATTTCATTTCATGGACAGGAAAATTTAACATTGTTGAAATGTCAATAATACCCAAATTAATCTACATATTCAATGCAATCCCTTACAAAATTACAATAGCTTTTTTTTCCCCCAGAAATGAAAATCCTGTCCTCAAATTTATATACAATGCTAAGGGGCCCAAATAGACAAAACAATCTCAAAAAAAGAAGAAAAAAATCAGAGGACACACACTTTACTGATTTCAAAATTTACCACAAATTATAGTCATCAAAACAATGTGGTGCTGACATAAAGATGAACATATGGAATGGAATAGAATTCAGAGTCCAGAAATAAAGCCATACATACATGGGTAATTGATTTTTTACAAAGTACAAACTCCAGTGGGAGGAAGATAGTCTTTTCAACAAATAGTATTGGAAAAACTGGACATCCCCATGTAAAAGTGAAGCTGGATGATTATATCATGCCATATGCAAAAATTAACTCAGAATGGTCACAGACCTAAACTTTAGAACTAAATTTGTAAAACTCAGAGGAAAGCATAGCAGAAAGGTTCTGTGATGTTGGATTTGACTATAATTGTTTAGCTATGACACCAAAACTATAGGCAACAACAATGAAAAAAGATAAATTGAACTTCATAACATTTTAAAAATTTTGTGCATTAAAGGATACTATCAACAGAATGGAAAGGCAGCCAAGAGAATGCAAAAATATCTGCAAATCACACATCTGACAAGGGTTTCATGTTCAGAATATATTTCTTTTAGTGCTCCTAAAACTCATCAGCAGAATTCCAAACAACCCAATTTCAAAACAGCAAGGGACTTGAATAGACATTTCTCCAAAGAAGATACAGAAATGACTCACAAGCACATAAAAAGATGCTCAACTTCATTAGCCATTAGGAGAATGCAAATCAAACCCACAATGAGATACTGCTTCATACCCATTAGGATGGTAACAACAACAGCAATGACAACAACAACAGAGCATAACAAGTGCTGGCATAGAAGTAGAGAAATTGGAACCCACAAATGTTGGGCAAAATGGTGCAGCCATTGTGGAAACCAAGGGGTTGGACCTGGGAATGGGCCTTCCAGACATGGCCATTTAACAGAGATGATAATAATTGTTATGGACTGAACTGTGTCCCCACCAAATTTACATGTTGAAGCTCTAATCCCCAATGTGATTACATTTGGAGGTAGGGACTTCACTATGAAGTGAATGAATAAACAAATTGTGATATATACATGCACTTGTTTGAGACCCTGTTCTGAATTATGTTGGGTATATATAACTAGTAGCTGGAATTGTGGGGTCATATGGTAATTCTACATTTAATTTTTTGAGGATCTGCCTAACTGCCACAGTGGCTAAACCATTTTACTTTCCCACCAACAATGCAGGAGGGTTCTTATTACTCTACATCTTAGCCAACACTACTTCTCATTTGCCTTCTCTTTGACCTTTGCCCTTCCTCCTTTTCCTCCTCCCTCTTGTCTTCCTCATTATTAATTATTATTATTATTACTATCATCATCATTATTATCATTATTATCCATAGCCATCCTGCTGGGTGTGAAGTAGTAACTTGTTAACCATTTGTATTTGCTTTTTGGAGAAATGTTTATTTAGATTCTTTGCCCATGTATAGTTGTAATATTTGTCTTTTAATTATTGAGTTGTAAGATTTCTTTATATATTACAGATACAAGTTACTTATCAGATATATGATTTGCAAATATATTCTCCCATTTTGTAAAACTGCCTTTCACTTTCTCAGTAGTGTGCTTTGAAGCAAAGAAATTTTTAATTTTGATAAAGTGCAAATTGTCTACTTTTTATTTTGTTATCCATGCTTTTGGTGTCCTATCTAACTCTCTGAGGTAATGCATAATTAGCCCGATTTTTCTTACAAGAGTTTAATACTTTTAGGGTTTTTTGTTTAGGTTTTTGATCCATTTTGAAGGAATTTTTATATATGGTGTGAGATAAAAGTCCAAGATCCAGTTTAACTTTTTTGTGTGGGGCTGCCTAATTGTCCCAACACCATTTGTTGAAAAGATTTTATCCCTTTTAAATTATTGTGGCTTCCTTCTTGAACATCAGTTGACCATAGACAAATTGATTTTTTCTGGAATCTCCGTTCTGTTCCATTGATCTATATGTGTATTACAATGCCAGTACCACACTGTTTTGATTAGTATAGCTTTGCAGTAAATATTGAAGCCAAAAGTATGAGTCTTCTAACATTGTTCTTTTTCAAGATTGCTTTTGCTATTCTGGTTGCATTCTAATTGCATATGGATTCTAGGATCAGCTTGTCAATTTCTAAAAAGAAGCCAGCCACAATTCTAATAAGGTTTATATTGAGTGTAATACTTTACCACTTCAAGTAGAATGTAGAGTACTTAACACCTTTTAGTTTCCTTTATCCTCCATTTTATGATAAAGTTGTGGTAAATACTACTTCTGCATATTATTGAGAGCCACTGTAGGCAATTTCCAATTTTTGCTTTCATCTATAAAAGTGACTTAAAATATTTAAGGCTACTCCATTTACCCATCTATCTCTCCTTTCCATTGTTCTTTCTTCATTCTGATGTTCTAAATTAGCTCCCATGATTATTTACTTTCTGTCTGAATAATTTCCTTCAGCTATTCTTTTAGAAGAGTTGATAAATTTTCTTAGTTTCACCTCATTTGAGAATGTCTTTATTTCATGATCACTCATGAAGAGTATTTTTGCCAAAAGTTGAATTCTGGGTTGAGCACTAGTTTTCGCAGCACTTGAAAATACTATGCCACTTTTTCCTGGTCTCCACGGTTTCTAGCTAAAAATTTCTTGAATGCTTCCAAAACTTTTCTGTCTTCAATTTTTATAAATTTCACAAATTCTCATAAATGTGATTATGATGTGTCTGGATGTGGATTTCTTCTGTTTAGAATTCACTCACTTTGGAACCTGTAGGTTTACATCTTCTACCAAATATGGAAAGCTTTCAGCCATTGCTTCTTCAAGTGTTGTTGTTTTTTTTCCCCCCTCAGAACTCCACTTCCCTCTTCTTCTAGAATTCAGGTAACATGATGTTAGATCTTTTGATATTGTCCCTGAGGTCTCTAACATTCTGTTCAACTTCTTAAATCTATTTTTTTCTGTTATTTGGGTGGAGTACTTTTGATTGATCTGTGTTCAAGTTTATTGATTCTTTCCTCTGTCATCGTGATTCTGTTATTAAATTCATCCAGTGAGGTTTCTTTTTTCTTTTTTGGTTATTGTATTTCTCAGTTTTGACATTCCCATTTTGTTCTTTCTTATTTGTTCTATTTCCTTGTTGATACTTTGTTTTCTTGTTTGCTTTGTGTTTGTGATCATTTGTTAGAGCAATTTTATTGTAGCTGCTTTAAATCCCGATTTGATTATTATAGCATTTGCATTTATTTGGTGTTGGAGTCTGTTATTTGTCTTTTTTCACTTGAGATGATATTTTTCTGGTTGTTGATATGAAGAGTAATTTTGAATTGCATTCTGGAGATTTTAAGTATATTTTAAGAATCTCTTTCCCATTATATTTTATCAGGCAGTCAGCTTACTTAAATCTAGAACATACGTCGCAGTCACTTTTGTGGGTTGTGGTTCAAATGTCAATTTAGTTTCCTAAACTTTTGCAGTGCTATTTAGTGTGTCGTGCTCATATGATACCCACGCTGAAACCTAGAAAGCAATCCATACTAGAATTCAGTTATTCAACCTTTGCCATGCTATTTCTGGTTGCATACACACATGGGGTTGCTCAGAGTTCTACCCAAAGTTCCATACAGACATTCAGAAAATCCATTTTTAAAATTCTTTTCTTTCTACTTTTTAGTTTAGAGGTGAAGGGGCACCTCTGCCTCATTATTCAGGGCAGGGATAGTAAGCCAGACTCTGCTCACAGTCTCCAAAGGTGCAGTGTCCCATGGGGAAGGGGAATGGTACCACTTTGTTCTTGCAGAGATGGGATGGTGGGCAGAGCTCTGCCTGTAGTCTCCAGTGGCTTAGTGTATGATGGGAGGGGAAAAGGCATGGCATTTTTCATACTGTTCACCTGGAATGGGGCAAGAATGATCAAAATGTTTTAGTCTTCTTGGTCTGCTCTTTCCCTTACCCCCCCTTTTTTTGGCTAGTGCAGATAGGGTTTTCATGGGACTTTCTATTTGTGCTTCTTGATATTTCCTGATTGCAAGCCCCTCTAAGCAGACAGGCTGGCATATATAAAGTTTAAAAAAAAAATAGGCAACTCAGAGAACTCACTGCTGGGTTAGTCCTGAAGCCCTACAATCCCTACCTATGTAGGTTTCCTCAATCTACCCACCCCCCATCTTTTTATCTTACCCCAGGAACTATCAATATTCTTAAGATAAATTAAAATACTTTTTAAAATTACTCTTTAATAATTACAAAAATAATGCATTGATGAAGTATGTCACCAAATTGTTAACAAATGTCTACCACCAAAATTTTAGAATATGGAGAATTCTTTCTATATAGTCTATATATTTTTGATTCATTTTGATCTTTAATATGACTCAGTAACATAATATGCTTGAGAAAAAGAAATATTAAAAATAAGTACATATTTAAAAATAGGAAACAAGTGATCTTTCAAGTCAGATAAAGGCTGGGGAGTTCTAAGACAATTATTTATGTATATACTTGTTACTTCTTATGCCAAAAATGGAACACACACATTGGTTTTAATATTTTTATCAGGAACATATGAATTTAATTATACTATTAAAATATTATTAAGCCTTTACTTGCAAAAGAAGCAGTGTTTTGCATTTAGTAATTAATCCAGCCAACATAGAAATTTGACCAAGATAAATGTTAATAACCAAATGGAACATTTGGTTCCAATATGTATGCACATATAGTAGACTATGTATGTGTGTTCTCATTCAGTTCAACACACATTTATTGAATTTGCTTTATATAATTTTGATGCAAATGTGAAAAAAATTATATTCTCTGCAAATAACAATGGAATACATTTCTGCCCAAAAAATTACACAGAAGATCTTTGGGGGGAAAAAATAGCTGAATGTAAATTGATCAGATAACAAAGGATGAATATCCATTTCTTGGAACTTCCATTAAAAAGAGTTGCTCTTTATCAAAGATTTTCAATATCAAAAAATATTGAAAGTATACATCTTAATATTAAACTATCCAGATTAATAATGGCTGCATCACTTTCCATCAGTACAGGCATCCTCACCATTTAGATACAGAAGCTGCTCAGCATTTCCAGTGTCCATTACAGTATGGAAATTTGGACAGTTACTATGAGTTCCTTCCTTCAAATAATTTGTCCTGAAGTCCTAATGACAACATCCAAAGGTTACTCAGCCTGACATCCCCAGCTTCTCCTGGTATCAGTGGGTATAATTTTTAATTGTCCAACTTACTTTCTCACCAAAATCATTGATTAGTTTTACGGTTTCTGTCAGAGAAGCAACACAAAATTTATTCTTTATGATGATTTGTTTATCCTCTTCTGTCAGACTCAGGATCTACCAATAATTTAATTATATTACTATTGCTGATATTTAGTCTTAATAAAGATTTGTGAATATTTCAATGTACTGATGCCATCAGACCCATTACTCTTGGATCTCCTGCTATATAGAACCTGAACTAGACACTGTATCTCTGGTACACACACCTTGGTTGGATGACGTTTCCTTGAACCTTGCTATCCAAAATGTGAACCAGTGGTCAGCAGCATAGCCATCTTTGGAGAGCTTGTTAGAAATGTAAATTGTTAGGCCCTACTCCAGTCGGAGTAAACCAGAATTTACTGCATAATAATTGAAAGGTGATTTGTGCCCACATTGAAGTTTGAGAGGTATTGCCTTTGACAAAGTTGTTACCTGACAGTCTCTGGTTGCATTTGGAATGAGAAAGCAGTCAATAACCATTCCCTATACCTTCTCTCCAAGTACATCTACACAAATATATGTATACAGATAAATCACACTTCTTGACCTGAAGCAAGATCTGTGGTTACTGCAGCAAATCAAATCAGATTATTTTGTAAAGATAAATGGAACAATAAAATCTAGTATGAAGAAATGCGGGATGCTCCTGACCCACTTTCTCACTAACCCAGTGACTGATTATGTTTGAGTAGAATTAGAATGAGAGGCACTTTGTTTATATCTCAGGATCTGAAGACTGTTAGAGCTATATGAATAGTTATGGAGATAGTTTTGGTGTAGCATCTAATGTAATTGAGAAATTGAATGTCATACCTCCAGTCTGTGGAAAAGAAATGTGACTAGTTAATTTTTAGCTTTAGGTCAAACAGTGTATTAAAATTCTTTGGGTTCTAGGTAAGAGAATTCCAACCAAATTAAAGAAAATTATCTCATTTGACAGAATAGTTTGGATATTGCATTGTTATCTGCTATGTTTGTTTTGTTAATGTTCATTTTCATTTTTGAAAACTAGTCAACTAGACATCCACACATATACGTTTTCTAAAAGGCTGCAGTAAGAAGCGCTATTGTGACTAGGTAATAATATATCATGTTTTTATTACTCCTAATAATAAAAAATTATTAATAAAATAGCTTACTAGTAGCCTATTAATGAAACATACTATAACATTTCATTAAAATTATCTAATTCAGTTGCCTAAGAACATTATGAATAGGTTACAAAACTTCAACGTGTAGGAATCAGGCAAAATTTTTAATAAATATCCCTCACTTTTTATGAATGCAGTTTTTAAAAGTCATCATTGAAACATATGGCTAGTTTTGTATGTACTTGGTAGAGTTAAAAAGAATATAAAAAGATCTAATTACATAATCCATTAAGCAAATTCTGGAGTCATTATTGCCTAGTTGGGCAACAGCTAGTATAGTTGTACAGTGTAGTTGTCTAGCTATAAGACTTAAAGCATCTTTTAAGTGCCCCCCCAGGCTATTTTTGTGAGTTACTCCAGGTAAGATTGCTTTAGGAACATATTCAAGTTTATCTTTTATTCCTCAAGTATTCAATAATATAAAGTGCTGTCCTAGGAACTTTCATTTATATCACCTTGTTAGATTTCAGAAGCATTACTATTTACTACTTGAACAAGGGTTGTTCTAGACAACCTTCAGTGTATAAGGGCTTATCTTCAAGCATGCTTTTTATATCCACCTACTAATTTATTTTTATGTACAATACATAGTGATAGTTTTGCCTAGAGTTTAGGTATATTTTGAAATACTGTTTTTGAATACAAATGACAGCAAAAAGCTATCTAAAGTAGAATATCATTTACATCATATATATGACTCTTACATACATGGGCTAGGAACTTCTAAGGGCTTTATTATTATTATATTAATATTATGTATTATTAATTATTATTACTATTATTATTATTTTTTTTTATTTTAGAGAAAGAGAGAGCACAAGCAGGCGGAGGGGCAGTGGGAGAGGGAGAAAATCCTAAGTAGACTGCACCCTGAGCGCATAGCACAATGTGGGACTTGATCTCACTACCCCCTACATAATGACCTGAGCCAAGACCAAGAGTCTGATGTTCATCCAGGGGGGCTACCCAAGTGCTCTATTACATATATTATTGTGGACAGTCCCCACAGCAAACCTAAGACATAGATGCTAGTATTATGCCTATTCTAGAGAGTCACAAGGATGGCTGAGTAACTTGTCCAAGGTTATAAAACTGGTTAATGGTGAAGCTGGGACTTGAACCCAGCTAGTTCAGTTCCAGAGTCCATGCTCTAACCACTTTGCAGTACTAATTCCCAGTGTGGTTGGAGGAGACATGTGGGACTGTAGGGCATGATGGGGTCAAAATACAGGGACTAAGACTCTAACTTTCATATGCTAAGACTATAATCAACTGATGGGACTCAAATGGCAAACATGTAGCCTACCATAGAACATCTTTATGGGCCACCTCAAATGAAATTCCTTTGAGAGGATTATCCAAGATAATCCTCAGTCTGTCAATATGCATCCTTAGCATATACGATCCTGAATTCATAACATTTTTGTATCTGCATATTTTAATAATTACATGAGAGGCAATAGTCAAAAAAGATTGTGTGATTTCTCTTCTCTCTCTCTCTGTCTCTGTTTCTGTATCTCTATCACTGTCTTTCTCTATCTCTGTCTGTCATTATGTCAATTACTTTTGAAGAAATCCAGGCAGCATTAGGACCTATTAGCAGCCAATGTTCTTGTCCTGTGGAGAAAACACTTTGATAGAAAAACAGAAGTTTGAGATAAAGGAAGAGGAAGTAACATAATTACATCTTTTGAGTTCTTAGAGCTACAGGGAACCAGTTTTGCCCTGGACTTTCCAATTGTGTGAGCCAGTAAATTCCCTTTATATTTAAACAAGTTTGATTGGGTTCCAGTCATGCATGTCTTTTAGGATGCTAGGACATTAAGCTCAACATTAGGTCTGAGTCAAATTTATAGACCATGAGTCAAGAAAACTTCTAGAATTTAATCCCCTGAAATCAAACAAAGTCATTTACTTTTTAAGTGAGTACAAGCAGGGACCTGTGATTTGAAAATTGGACAACAACCTCCAGGCCACCAGTTGCAAAAAAGTATGGTTTAGCAAAGCAGTGCATACCCCAGATAGAAATTCTCCCCCGTACTTCTTTCAAGGATGACAATCTTTTCTCAACTGGAGGACCCAGGTGCTAGTTAGGTAGTCTTTGCCAACACAAGAGCAAGAAGTCCTTTTCATTCCTGCCCAGGAGTGTGCTTTTTTTTTTTTTTTTAACCTTCTTCTCTTTATCCAGTGGTAGAAATTTAACTGCAAATTTTCTGCTTTTCATTTTAACACTGTATTTTATACATGGAGGGATGGTTAAATTTTTCATTGTCATGTCCAGGTTCAAGGTCATGAACCTAAGCATATTTCCCAGAGATGGATTTGGGTCTGAATGGAAAAATTATCATGAGTTAGGTTATATCCTTCTGAGAAGGAAAAACATTTCAATTTTATTTGGAATTGTTGTGTTAAGTTTGGCAGGAACATTCTTAAAAGTGTATATAGAGGAAACAAGATATATATGATTTGGGCAGCCAAGCCATGAAATGGACTTCCTTTGAGGAATTGTCCCATTTGCATTGCATTTGGTCCTCCTGCAAATTAAATCATGGTCTAAGCACAGTTAGTAAATATCAATATACTCTGGGTTGACCTGAAGTGGAGCTTATCATCTTATAACAAAATATCAGCAATTAAAATTTCCACAAAAAGGATGTGCTGCCTAAATTTTCATATATTGTGTGTACTTGTCACAGTGCCTCACACAAAAGGCTTTCAATAAGATATTTGTTGAGTGAGTGGCAAATCCATCAAATGAGTGAAGTTTAGATGTATTTTCTTAAGTGTCAGCATTATGGCTATTTGCTCATTTATTCAACATCTATAGAATTTTATTTAGCTCTGAGGGTGTGGGATATAAAGAGATTAATAACACTTTGTCTATCTTTAAGGATATCTGAACATCTGGGAAGATAGTAAGATATTTAAAAACATATTGCAATAGGCCCCATGGAATAGAGTATGATAATAGCATGATGTTTTAGAAAGAGTCCTGTAATCGTTTCCTATTACCACAAATTTAGTGGTTTAAAACAATGCGAATTTATTTCCTTACATTTGGAAGTTCGGAAATGTAAAATCAAGGTGGTGTCAGTAATGCATTTCTTCTGGAGGCTTTTGGGGAGAATCCATTTCCTTGCCTTTTTTAGCTTCTAGAACCCCTCTGCACTCCTTGGCTCACAGCCCCTTCCTTACACCACTCTAATCTTGCTTCCATTGTCACATCTCTTGCTGCTAATTCTGATCCTCCTACCTTCCTCTCACAAGGGCTCTTGTGATCACATTAGTCTTACAGGGATAATCCAAGATAATCTCTCCATCTTGAGATCTTTAACATAATCACTTCTTCAAACCCCCTTATACCAGGTAAGGTAAAATATTCTTATGATCTGAGGACTGGGAGATGGATATTCTTGGGGACTATCATTCAGCCTGCCAGAGCACCTAACTGAATTTTAATCTAGATACAGCTAGTAATAAGCTGTGTGATCCAGAGTATAACATGCTAGATTCCTGGTCCTCAATTTCCTCAGCTGTAGAATATGGTCTAAGTATATTTCAGCTCTCATATTTCATGCATTACAAGTATAGCAACAAGGCTGAAAGCATATGATGTCAAAGATGTCCCCAAACCCCAAATCATGGTTCTAGAGCAAACTCTTCTCATCTATTAGGGCTCTTCCTGCTTGGAAGCAATTTCTGGGGCAATTTACTGTGTCAAAGCAATATATATTTGCTCTCATATATCTAAACAATTCGTCCCCTAAGAAGAAAGCGAACAGAAATATAACCTCTGTTTTTTTTATATTAGCTCATTTGGAATCAAATAATCATAACAAGGTGTCACTGCCCCATTAGTTAATAAGGCAGGAGCTCTAAGACTCATCCCCCTAGCTTCACATGTGGTCTCTGCGCTTTCCTAGGAACCAGTCTTGATTATGAGTAGGAGACTCCTGCTCCTTCCTTATAGATGTTTTAGAAAAGATTTTCCATCAGGGTCGCTTTTCTATCCATCTACCTTCCTGTGCATACATTGTGATGTCTTTTCCTGGCACATTATATGTGAAGCTTACATTAATGTGTATTTCACTATAATACTGAGCTAGCTACTTTAAAAGGTGTGTGTGGTAGAAGGGACGGAGCTCACTCAAAATCCTGGTACTCACACTAACCAGCTGAGTGACCTTGCCCAAGACACATAACCTCTCTGGATATCGGTTTTCTCATCCATAAAATGAAGAAAGTAAAATAGAGTAATTAACTTTGAAGAGGTTCCTAGCTCTGAAATTCAAGGACTTAATTTCTTACCCTTTTAGGTTACCTACTGTGCCAGATTGATTGACGGTTAGTTATATAGAATCCACTTTTATCCTCTAAATTTATCACACTTTTCACTTTCATTCAGAAGTCCGTATCAGTATTTCTTGCATAGCATACTGCTTTCACTTAGTCAAGTTCAAATGTGAAAGAATGTGGATATATCCTTTGACCTTTGGGAGCAAATACCAGATTCTAGATCTTAATCTGAAACCCCACATCCTTTTTTTTTTTAAACATATAGGCAAGATACCTTATATAAGTATCTTATAAGTAGTTATAAGACCAATGATCAGTATCTTTATGTCAGGAGTATCAGTGGATAAGTGGGAAAGAATTAAATCTCTTCTCTTTAAAGAAGTATGTTTCACTAGTCTTACATAGACATAGTACCACAAGGCCTATGTTTAATTGCCCCTGCATTTCTAGGACTTAGTACTAAGTATCTGGATCAAACAGGCAATCAGTGAATGTTGGATAAAATAGATGTCAATGGATTTGCCAGGGAAAGAGCTCAGAAAAGCCAGGGACTTCTGCTGCAAAATTATCTAACTTCTATGAGAACTGGATACATAAATTTAGAACTATCAAAGTCTTGAAAATTATTCTACTCTAAATCCCTCCCTTTACATAAGAGGAAACTGAAGCAGAGGTAAATAGAAAGCTGACAAAAAGACACACTGATAGTTAATAGAAGATTTGAATTAAAATCAAGATCTCTGGCAACCCACTTGTGTCTTTTGCCAGGATTCATTATTCCAATGTCTTGCTTTTTTCAGAAATTAAATGGCATGGTATTTACACAGGAAACCTCAGCCTGGTGGTTTAAGTCTCCTGTGCTCTTTTCTTCTCTTATTTGCTCCCTCTTATCTGCCTTCTCTCTTTCTTATCTAAGAGTCTCACTCTCCTTATCAGAGGATTGGGGCACTGTTACTTGACATGTAATTTACATCCACTGAAAGCCTTGAGTTACACTGTATCAACCCTTCCTCCATCTTACAGATAAAAACTACCAATCAGGATAAGGCTTTAGTTCTTAGCTTGTACTATTAAAGTTTGCATCTGATTACTAACTTCAAATATGTTATTACATTTGCATATTTGCTGCTACAGATAAAATGCTTTGGTGAGGTATCTCTGGGCATCACAATCCTAAATCTGGTTTGAGACCTGAATTAAAAATCTTTTGCTTCTCTCTTAGACTAGAAATATGCATAGGTTTCACTACTTATTACAGAATTTTGCTTTTTGTATTGGTAGAATAACAAGAAATAAAATGCTTTCTTTTCATCAGAATAGTTTATTTATTTGTTTTAAAGATTTTATTTATTTATTTGATAGACAGAGATCACAAGTAGGCAGAGAGGCAGGCAGAGAGAGAGGAGGAAGCAGGCTCCCCGCCAGGCAGAGAGCCTGATGTGGGGCTCGATCCCAGGACGCTGGGATCATGACCTGAGCCGAAGGCAGAGGCTTAACCCACTGAGCCACCCAGGCGCCCCCAGAATAGTTTATTTTTAATGGAGCATTCTTTCTACCTCAATTGTATGATACTACTTTTATTTGTATAAATTAGTGCAAAAGAAAACAATAACTCTAGAATAAACTTTACATAATACTAGAACTGGTTTTTGTTTTTTTTTTAAGATTTTATTTATTTGACAGAGAGAGACAGCAAGAGAGGGAGCACAAACAGGGGGAGCAGGAGAGGGAGAAGCAGGCTCCTGGCACAGCAGGGAGTCCAATTCGGGGCTCAATCCCAGGAAGCTGGGATCATGGCCTGAGCCAAAAGCAGACACTTAAGGACTGAGCCACCCAGGCATACCAATATTAGAACTGTTACAGGATTTCTTTTCCTTTAGTGCCCTCAGTTCTTGGTCCCGCCTCTTCAAAGAATGAAGAGGTAAACCAGAGGAAGAGTGATGGGCAGCAAAGCAAATTTTATTGAGCAATACTACAAAGCTCCCCAAGAGGGAAGGATCAAGAGGATAGCATTTTGGCATTTAAGTCTAGGGGATTTTATGGGCTTGTTGGCAGGCTGTTTTAATCTGATTAACCCTCCTTGTGCCAGTGGCCCCATCAGGTTTTTGCCCATGCACCCAGCTACCTATCAGGTAGTTGCTCACGTGGGAAAGGGCAGAGAGCTCCTTTCAGGGTGGCTTGAAATCCTTTTAAGGGTAGCTCCCTCTTGGGGGGAGGGCAGCTAGGGGAGGTTGTCCCTGCCTGCCTTTCTTCCCACTATCTTTCACTAGAACCATGCACTTGTATAGAATCTAAACATGGCAGACATGGTTAAACTACCCACTCATAAATTGTATATGAATATTACATTCTTCAAGTTATTATAATTTTCAACTTTGCTGTGATTGTGAAGTTACACTTGTCACCGAAAAAGAACCCATCGTTCTGTTCATTTATTGTGAGAATATATTTAAAGACTAACTGATGAAGCCTTAAAGTTAATTGTCTGTTTCATCTGATACTTTAGCTGTAGAGCTGGCTTCATGGACATGCAACCTGTAGAATCAGACAGAATCTGCGCCCAGAAGGGCCACCGTGGTTGGTGGAATGCTCTGCCCTCACCGTCTTGAAATTCTTTGTAATTTTTCAACAGGGCCCCCTAGACTTTTATTTTGCACTGAGCTCTACACATTATGTAACTCAGCCCTGCTTGGTTGTGAGATACACGAAAGAAACTCCACTAAATATGAGTGTGAAAAAAAGGTAGCAGTCATTTTGGGTTCTGGTTAATGTTCTGCAGAGATGGCCATGGTTCCTTTCTCGAAAAAAAAAAATCTATACAATTAAGTCCTTGAAAATATAAGTAATTTATGACTACCGGGGAAAGAAATCTCTCTGGTGAGGAGGGGTCCCAAGTTTTAAAACCTTGTGTATGGGGTTGGGGGGAAGAGAAGAGAGGGATTATGAACAAGAAATACTTAAAAGTTGTCAAATAGGAATACTTAGAGACTATTCTTAGGGAGATTTTCTTAAGTAAATCAACTGGAAAGGGAAGTTCTAATATAATGCATGTTTTTAACTTTTTAAAGTTATATTAGTACTATTCACTATTTCAGTTACACAAATGAAGATATTTCAGTTACACAAATCTAAAGAGAAACATTCAAACAAAAGTGTTTAAATTCTAGACTTTTTATAAGTCTGTAGACTGAAGGGAAAAAAATATTTAGAATTTAACAACTTAATCTTTTCCTCCACCTTTATCTACCTGTTCTGCATGGCACAAGAGTAAGTTTTAATTTTTACTTCTGAAAAACCATAGTCATGAGTTGTTGTGAGCCCTAAGAATCAGAACTTAGGATAAAGGACAAGCTGTGGCCAAGTAACAACCAAGTATGATGCCAGAAACCTTGACTTACCTTGACCTTGGCTTTATAATAAAAAAAAATGAGAGGTTTTTGCCTTTGTTTTTAAGTAGACACCTTTGGGAGTGTCTTCTCAGCTCACAAAACCCTTTAGCCTTCCCACATGTATCCATAGTGGCAAGTTGTGCTCTACCTAATGGCCCTAAGTGACCAGTCCAAAATGGGGTCTATGACTCAAGATGGGTAAATAAGAGTCCCTTTCCCTGGAATCTGTAATTGGTATTGGGGACAACGGAGAAAAAGACAAATTGATAGAGGAAAATTTTCTTCAGATGGACACATCAACATACATAATAGCTGTTGTAGACCTCCTCTACCTATAGTATTTACCAGAAAAAAGCAGCAGCTGCTCTTCAGAAAGAGCAGAAAGAAGCAGACAAGTAGAAAAGGACAGGAGGAGTCCAGACTTTTTAGTTTTTCATCTGATTGCAGTGTCTTCCGGAGACAGGTATAATCCCAATCCTTGACACATATTTCCTTTATTTCAAGAGGCCATCATTTATAAGGCAAATTCATTTTCTACAATGACAAAGGATAATAAAAAATAACATCATTTTTGCAACATATATGATATCAGGAAAGTTAAAATGTCATTCTGAATTGGGAGAAATACTTGAATATCTCTGATGCTTTAATTTCCCGAGTTGGTATCTGTTACTGGAAATGAAAGGACTCCTGAAGTTGATCACTTCATAATTCCTTCTTTCACTCTGAATGTCAACAGACTCTTCTGTTTGCAGGATGGAGAGGCAGAGTTAGGGCAAGGCTAAGTATAACGCCTAAATTAATATAGCAATTCCATTTAGATTCAAAGGAGTGATCAGGTTTGTTGGTTTTCTTAGCTATCACCAGTTCCATATATATCCTTCTTTATCTGTTGTCTTCTGTCATTCTATCTGAGTAAGGGGAGAGTGAGAGACTAAGCCCATGAATTCTGGGCCAAGTTATCTAGGTTTTCATTCTGGGTCAGCTTCTTACCTGTAATGGGGCCCTGAATTTAATCTCTGTGTGCCTCAGTTTCCTCATCTGTGAAAAGAAGGTAATCATACCTAGTTGGCAAGATTTATAGAAACATGTTAGTATTTGCAAAGTTTCTTAAAAAAAAAAAACTTATCACATAGTAATGCTATGTTTTTTATATATGTTTTGCAAAGTAAGTTAAAATAAAATTGCAAAATCCAGTAATATTTTAAATGGACTTTGAAAATGGACCAGGATATTAATGCCAAAAACAAATCATAGTACATATAAAGAATGTATTTATGATAAAAAGAAAGACATCATAATCTAGTAGGGAAGGAATAAATTCTGAGATATTCTATACATTCTATAGATACATAAGTTATCTATGGACAAAATATAATAAAGCCTCAGCTTACAACATACACTAAAATAAATTATAGTAAAGAGTTAAATGCAAATTAAGTAGCATGGAAAAATACTAAGTTAAATATTTAACTGATTTCTGAAGGAAAATGTATTGCCTATGCAATTAAAAAAATAATAATGATCAGCCAAGGAAGTAAAAAGGAAAGAAAAGAAAATATTCTTTTAATTTTTTGTGAATATAATCCTTTACAATTTCCAGAAATGAAAATATCATACTATGAAAATAATTCTTATCATTAGGAGAGTTAATAAGTTAATATCCATAATGTTAAAATAATTCTTACAAACCAAGATAAGATTCCACATGTTAGAAAAGTATGAAACAGATTGTGTTAACCAGAAATTTTTGGTTTCATGTTACAGAAAAAAGACACAATCTAGATGAACAAAACTGAAATATATATATTTTATTTATTTATTTATTTATTGGCTCCTGTTATTAGAAAAACCTATGTGGATTAAAACAGAGTTAGATCCCAGGGCACTAACAAATTTGTGGAAACGTTTTCTTTCTCATCATCTTTCAGTTCCACTGGCTTCTGTTTGGCTTCTTACTCAACGATGCTTTTCAACATGGCAGTTTGATGTCAGCCAGATGGGCATAGGCTGACCCACACTCTATTGTCCTTAGATATCAATAACAGAAAACAGGAGTCCATCCCTCTTCAATGTCCAGGTATCAAATCTTACATGGAGATTCTGGTTGCATCTACTTAGAACACGTGATTACTGATGAGCCGGCATCAGGGCTGGGAGTGGGAACAAGGCAGGGCCAACTGGAACTAAACCACAGATTACTACTGATTAAGGGAGGGCTACTCCCCATAGAAAAGTACACTGCACAGATGAAAACTTCTTGTCCCTTATAGTATAAAGCAGGCAATCTGCCAATAAACTACAAATGGCTGATAAATATGGAAAAATTCAGATTTGTTATAAAATAAAGAAGTAAGCTTTAAGACAGCAGTAATGAACCATTTTTTAAATTTTCACCTCGGATAGTGTGTTGTATATATTCCTTAGAGGCACGAATGGGAGGTATTAAAGTTTGTAAGGATCTCTTTGAGGAATGTAATTACAGAGTAAAAACGTTTATAGACAGAGGTCTTCATTATATTTGTAGCTCTAAGAGGAAAAAATGAAAAAAAGTCTATGAAAATTTATCAGTAGAAAAAATAATGAAAGGAACTATGTTTTATACACACACACATACACACACACACAGATATGATGCAGCCATTCAATTTTTTATTTGAGGAATTTTTAAAGATTTTGTTTATTTATTTATTTGAAAGAGAGAGCATGAGTGGGGGGAAGAGCAGAGGGAGAGGACAGGCAGACTCCACATTGAGCGCAAAGCCCAACGCAGGGCTCAACCTCAGGACCCTGAGATGGTGATTTGAGCTGAAATCAAGGGTCAGAGCCTTAACCAACTAAGCCACCCAGGTGCCCCATGTCTGAGGAATTTTAAATATTGTAAGATTATATAATTAAAGCACTGTCAAATCTTAACAGTTTTTTCTCTGGATTATACTATTATTATTTATTTTTTAATTTTCCCCCCATTTTGACCAAGTTTATTTTTTAAAAATTAAAATCCTGTAGTAGTAGAAAATAAGTTTTTTCTTTTATTTTATGAACTTCATTTGCTACCAGTAGGAACCCTGAATGCTCAAAACATTCCATCTGAAAGTAAAGCATACTTAATATCATGATATATAACCACTATATATCATGCTAATTTTGCTAGTTTACATGTAAGGTTGTTAATTGTGAAACTTTTCAGAAATGTTCTACATAACTATCAAGCATATTTGCCATTGAGTACTTAGATGTGTATAAAGTACAAAGGAATGACTGAGGCAGCCTGATTCTGCATTCCATGTAACAAAATGCAAGGACATATAAAAATACTAGAGAAAAACCAATATACTTTCAAATTCTGTTTTCCTAATCTTATAAGAATAAAATTCATTTTCACTTAGTTGGTATTTTCCTTTGCAGTGTAATTTTGCCACATGCAAATTTGCCATTAAGGAATGTAACAGACATTTATTAATGAAATACATATGGCTAATAAACATCTGAAACAAGGCATTTAAATTCAGTACAAAATAAAGGCACACTAAAGCAACAATGATACAACATTGTTTAATTTTCACATTGTGAGGATATTGTTCTAGTAGTGGGTTTTACCTGACTATAATATTTTTCTCAATGGTGGCCATGCACATTTTTCTCCAATTGCAAGCAGGAGTGTAAATTAATAAAGATAACAATCTTTGGTTCATAAGGCCCTTTGAGCTCAGAAGGGCCAATGCTCTTTGAATAGAGTCATGAAAAACATAAGAGGTTTCACCTGAGAATATAATAAAACTAGGTAAAGTAGCAGTGTATGTGCTTAAAAACAGCTGCAGGCATTTATATTCTAATGGTAGATCAGCTCCTTTTAAAAATAAAAATTATAAACAACAATAAAAGATTTTTAAAAAGGGTACACTATGTTATATTAGTAAGGAAAACAATTAGAACATTTCCAGATCACTGACAAGGCACCATGTGGCAGGTAAGGGACTAAGGCCAGCTAAAGTCCCTAAGGTCTGCTCTGGTAACTGGTAACACGTGTGTGTGGGGGGGTGCGGGGGGGTGTGTGTGTTTCCTGTATCAGTGCAGCGGCAATGTTTTCTAACCGAACTATTTCACTTAGAAAAATCAATACAGTGAAACAACACACCATTCTAGAATATCAAGTTGAAGTGTCCCCAGTAGGTAGATTCAATAACTTGTCTTGGCCCCAGGATAATTACTTCAGGGTTTGGGGTATACAGTTTGAACATGCTTAACATGTTGTAACTATCCTCATGCCTTGGCATGCATAGGATAATTGTAATTTATGGGTGCGTCCCAGGAAGATTTTGCATAGTCTTTGTTCATTTGTAGCAAGAAAATGTCCTCTTGATGCTTACTGGGCTATTTCTTTTCACCTGCCAAATGATTTTATGTGGAATAATCTCCTATGCAATTGTTCAAATAATAAATAATCTATAAATGCATAAGGGATTTCCCTGTAAGAAGCTAGAGATAGGACAATCACTCACCCCAATCTTTTTGTTCTCCTTCAGTGAATTTTGTCAGCCTCTGTTTTAAAGGCTGATTTCATCTCTCCATGAGGCTGGCTGTCTCTGACTGGTAAAGGGGTAGTTAGCAAAAGAAAATCCTCATAGTCTGCATGTTTCTTCATTAAAAATATCCTCTCTCTTTTCATATTTGGTTGCAGGTGAAGGGTCAGAAACTTCCATATGATCAAAAGCAAAATGGTTCTGCTCTTAGTAAGGAATGCCCCACCCCACCAAGATACGACTTCTAGTTCAGCAGGCAGCACTGATCTGGGCTTCACAGAAAATACTGTTTGTTCTTTAATGTAAATGGCTTTTTAAAAAGCCACATATATTCGTAGATGGTAGCATCAAAGATTTTAATAAAAGGTATTAGGCAGTTTGGCTCAGGAGTTTTTAGGGGGGTTGTTACCACCCCCAACTTTTTTAAGAGTGCCCCATCATGAAGACAACACGGCCCTCCCACGTGCTCTTCTGGAACCTGTAATGACATTACAAGCAGCATTAACACTCTCATTTCTTAGAAAGAACCCACCACGTTCTCTGTACCCCATCCTGACAGTGCTTGCAAACCTTTTTGTAGTCTTCCAAGATACTTAAAATCCTAGCAACGGCGTTTTGCCCAAGTGGTTCCCCGAAGGCACACTGTCAGCCAGGAACATTTAGCGTTCCAGTGTTGTTCAGTCTGGGCAGTCTGGCTTTGCAGCTCTCCATCCCCTGGAACTGTTTGTGGCCAGAGGAGTGTTCCTGCCAAATTATAAAAGAGGCTGTATCTTCTCTCCCTGGACTGCTGGCCTTTTCCCATCAGTTATGGTCTCCTGACCACACAGCTTATGTCTTGAACTTTAAATCTTGATTTAAAAATCTAATTAGGCTTTTCTTGTCTCAACACGTTGGTTTGGGTCCCCTCTACCAGACGGTCTCCTCTCCAAATTCTAATCCCCATGTGCTCTGTGAGTCAGTGATTGTGAATGAAAAGGCAGGGGCCAACATACTGGAATTCTTAAAAATTTCAAAGTGAATAGTAGTGTCTATCTGACTGGGGAGTTGAGGAAGTTTTTTAAGAAAACATTTTTTTAATTAATTATTAATGTACTATTTGCCCCAGGGGTACACGTCTGTGAATCATCAGGCTTACACACTTCACAGCACTCATTCCATGGACCAGTCCAAGTCACCTCTTTGAATTTACCTCCTGGCACATTGCCCTTACCCTCTTAGCATATTCTGGTCTCCCTGCTGGTCATTGAAAACGTCTTGCCCCTCATGTATTTGGAGTTTTCCTTCACCTGGTCCTTATTCCTGAATTTCACATCCTCAAGTGGGCTTACTTAACTTCCTTATTGTATTCAAGTCTCTACCTTCTGAGAGGGATCCTCTCTGATCTCCTTATCTAAAATAAGTGGTCCTCCCATTTTCCATTCCCTTGCCAGCTTTTTCTTCTCGCTTTGATTTATCACTGCCGATACTATTTTATAGACATCTTTTATTTTCTAGCTCCCTCAACAGATCATAAGCACTAAGAGGACAGAAATTCTATCTATGTATCACTCATTTCCTTAAAGTTTTTATTTAAATTCTGGTTAGTTAACATACACTGTGATATTAGTTTCGAGAGTACAATAGAGTGATTCAACACATCCATGCAACCCCGGGTGCATGACACAGGTGTACTTCTTCATCCCTGTCACCTATGTCACCCATCTCCCCATCCCCTCCCCTCTGGTAGCCATCAGTTTGTTCCCTATGGTTAAAGAGTCTCTTTCTTGTTTTGTCTCTGTCTCTTTTTCCCCCCTTTACTCCTTTGTTTTGTTTCTCTCCATCATATCTAGAAGACTGTGTGTTGTACAGCAAGTGCTAAGTAGCTATTTGTAGCAAAAAATAAATGGGGGAATTTGTCACCACTATTACTGTAGCCCAGTGACACCAACCTTACCTCAAATCTGTTTATGGTCTGGATTACTCACTGGTCTTTCACTACACTCATCCTACATGTGCTCCATGACCATTCTTCCTAAAGCACCAGCCAGCCATGTTCATTCCACATTTGGAATAGTCTATGCTAATTCCCCCATATGCTTTTAAGAAGTTCTTCTTGTGTATATCTGTGTACAATTTAGGCGAACATCTGTTGGAGCACTTGTCACGCTGTTCTAAATGACCCAATTCCTTGTCTGTCTCCTTCACTAGACAATAAACCTCTAAAGATCTTATCTAATAAATATAATGGTTTATATTCCTGTAGCTCTTCAAAATTTTTGGAAGTGCTCATATGTGCATTGTTCAGTTTTATAAAGATGTTATTATAATGCCTTTTCATAAGAGAAAATTGAGACTGAGGAACGAAATGACTTATTTAAATCACTCAACTTGAGTAAAGCATAATTTTAAGCCAGTTCTTCAAATTACCCCAGTATAACAAAACTACATTCCATACAAGGATATTTCTATGTTTAGTATTCAAGAACTTTAACAATTTGAATTTAAGTCACTTCACCAAACCTACTACTACTATCTCCCTTTAAATACTCCAAAATTTAGTCACTAAATTTTAAAAACTTATTATTAATACAGATCTCTCACTTTCTCTCTGAGTCTTTCCCCCTTACTTTCTCCATAACTGTCAAACTTCTTCCTTTTTTCCATGACTTAATCTTAGCTTTTATTCAAAGCTCAGCTAAAAGACCATCACCCTTGAGATAATTTTTCTGATACAGTAACCAATATCTTCTTTGAATTAATATATATAATCTAAAAATTTCTTATGGAAATGTTAGATTTCAAAATTCTATATGTTCTTAAGATAAGTATAAACTTAAGTTCTATATATATATGTAAAAGATATTGCTTATAACTGGATATCAAATTTATTTAGGCAGTGTTGAGTTCAGTTCATCTAAATTCATCTTTAGTTTCTCTGCAGGCCATATGTCTGAGTATCAGTTCAGTTTAAGCTCAGCTGTATATCGGAGAAAACTGAAAGAAGTGGCTTACACCCAAATGTAGATGTGCAAGGATAGAAAGGATAGAAAGATGTGTCACAGGTGCCATAAACCAGATTCCTTTGGCTGCTGCTGCTGTACAATCGATAGGACAGGGTCCCATTCTCAAGATGGCCTGATTCCTCAAGATGCTTCTGAATTTCTAACCATGCATTGGTGTTACGGAAAGGAAGACAAGAAAGATGGGAGGCACACTACAGCATCCACGACCAGATGGACATACCTAATATAAAAGAATGCAACAAGGTTGAAGCTCAATATGTGGAAAAACATAGATCAGCTAATACTATTGTGGTTATGTTTACATCAGACAAAATAGATCTGAGAGCAAAAAACTACTAGAAGTAAAGAGGATTGCCACATAAAAATACAACTCTAAATCCTCCTGGAAGATATGAAAATTTTAAAATTTCATATCCCTAATAATATATAGTGTCTCTTTCTCTTTCTCCATATATACATATATATATGTATATATATATGTATGTAAAAGAATTACTTGGTATGTATATACACATAAAAGAATACTTGAGAATATACCAATCCTAAATCATAGTGGGAGATTTTAACATTACTTCCTCAGTAAAGGATATATAAGAAATTATTAATGAAATCATTGAAAACTTGGGACCACAATGTGATTATGTTAGAAAGAAATGCAAAAGATAGGAAAACTCCATTTGTTTAGATGTTACCAAAATATAGCTAAATAACCCATGGATCAAAGAAGAAATCATAATGTAAATAATAATATACTTAGAAGTACATGAGAATAAAAATACCACGTATTTATATGTATGGGATGCAACCAAATCATGGTTTATAGATAAATGCATAGCTGTACATGCTTTTGTAAGAAAATTGGAAAGGCTAAAAATCAGGTGTTATATGTCTCGTTTTAAAAGTCTGTATGAATAATAAGAAAATAAATCCAAAGAAATTGAAACAATGGAGAAAACAACGAATAAAAGCATAAATCAATGAAACAGAAAATAAGATACAGTAGACAAAACAATAAAGCCAAATATTGGTTGTCTTAAAATTTAATATAACAGACTAATCCATGATGAGATAAATTAAGAAAAAGAGAAGAAGTAACAGAACAAAAGAGGACAGAACTATAAATACCAAAGAGATTAAAAATAATCAGAGTATTTTGGAAACAAACTATAAATTTGACAGCTTCAATGAAATGGATAAATTCCTATAAGAACATAATTTACCATAACTAGATTGAGAAGTAGAAACCAGGTTACTTACTCCTATATTCACTAACCAAAATCTAGCACTGGTAGTTTTCTTACTAAGAACCTCAGGTATAGGAGTTTTACTGGAAAGTTTAATTGAAATTTTATTTTATTTTAGTTTAGTTTAGTTTTTAGTAACCTCTAGACCCAACATGAGGCTCGAACTCATGACCAAGAGTTTCACACTCTACCAACTGAGCCAGCCAGGCGCCCCCAACCAAATATTTAAAGAACTGAATAATTCTGTTTTTACACAGTGTCTTTTAGAAAATAAAAAGAAAAAATGGAACAATCCACAATTCATTTTATGAGGCTGATACCATACCTTGATGATGACAAGAATGTGAGAAAAGAAAATCATACTCCTGAATTAAGTCACTGACATTATATAAATTCAGAGCATAAGATTAGTGTAGTGCCTCCAGCAACAACATATAAATACATTATTGCATCATGACCAACTTGGATTTATCCCAGCACTGGGAGGTTTGTTTAACATTAGCAAATCAATTAATGCAAATTATATTAATGAATTTAAAAGAGATGGAGAAAACAGAAAAAAAAGTTTATATTCCTTCTTGATAAAACCTCCAACAAGCTAGAAATAGAAGCGGTAGAAGATGACTGTGTTGCTCTGCTGCCCATGGTTTCTGACTCTTTTGATTTCAGGCAGCATGTAGTTTTTGTCTCACCTCAAGTGTTTGGCTGGGCATTTCTCTGCTGTCCTGCTTTAGGGCCTTCCCTTAATCTTTGCACAGACAGCCCAGAAAGCACCTGATGTATGGAGTCGATATACAACTAAATGGCTTTGAAAGTTTCTAGAAAAAAGTATGAATGATGAAAATAATTAAAGAATAGAAAATTAATAGACTGACCATTATATAACATTCTCAGAGGAAGACCTCACTTTGGAAGAACATAAAATTTTTCACCTCTCTTCTTTTAGTCAGTAGACACATTGAGCTTCTCCTCTGTGATGAGATAAGTTGAACAAAACCCAATCTGCAACCTCCAGGAGCAAAAAAGTCATGCAAAAGAGCAGCACCAGTAAACCAAAGAGAACATATTACATGTAATACTAAAATAGAGATTGAAGTAAGGTGCTGTGGGAACACAGAGAAAATGTCTAATGTTACCTGAAGGAGTCAGGGACACTATATTACAGGAGAATCTTCAACAGTGATTTGAAAGCGATATAGAATTCACAGCAGGCAAGGGGGTGGAACGGGCATTCCAAGAAGAAGGAACAAAGATCCAGAGGTTAAAAGAGCATGCTCTCATGAGAACTCAGTGGATAGTCTGTAGAGTAGGGAGCAGAATGGGAGAACGCAAAGACAGGAAGTTAGTGAGGCCATCAATATCAATGGCCAATCATTAATGGGTACCCTATAGGCTCTGAAAGCTTTTGATGTGTTTAAAATAAGACCGTGACATAATGAGCTGTTAAAAATGATGAAGACCATTTAGTTGATATAAACAAACTTGAACACTTCATGAAGCAGTCAGTCTCTGTTCCCAGGGGTTCAGAGAACTGCAAAATGGGGCAGAAGGCAGGAGGCATTTATAGGGTTAAAATTAAGGAATAAGGGAAATATGGAAAATGAATAAGGAGCAAAGAAGGAAGTATAGGGCTAGTGTTGGGTTAGCGTTTATTGATTGGCTGACTGGTTCTACTGTGTCTCTGGTCAAGCACAGCACTGACAGTGACAGGAAAGCTTATCTACATTTTGGTCCACTGATGTGGCCCATGGGAGGTGGGAGCAGCTCCAACCTGGGCCTAGACATTTATTTCGACATAGCTTTGTGTCAGAAATGTCAACAAAAAATAAGTTCTGAATTGACAGAGGGAATCTACTACCATTTTCATACCAATAGTCTCATGTTTTAAAATCAAAAAGGACAAGTTCCAACACATTCTCCTCCTTGAAGAGAACATGGATCTGACATTTGTCCTTGAACTAAGTGGATTATAGCAGAAGGGAAAACTGTCCAATCAGCATTAACCATGCTTTTCTACTTTGAATATCTAAGAAAGCATAAATAAATTAGTAAAAATTTAAAACCTAGATTTGTTTGTTTTAAACTGAGGTACCTATATCAGTATTGCTTAGTAATACTAACCTGAATTAGTAAAACTAACCTGAATTAAACATTGATTAATAGATTCTAAATTCCTCATCTGGTAATGCACATGCTTTTAAATAATTTAATTATTAATATTTTTAAAACTCAAGATTAGATATTAGAAAATGAAAACAAACAAACAAACAAACCACAAAGGAAACCTAAAATCATTAAAGAACTAATGAGTAACATAGAACATTTTCCTTCTCCAATATGAGAAAGTACTTCTGTCCTTGCCCTCACACCGGAGCACTGAAAATGGTTTTTTAAAGTGACATATTTCACTAGATCTTTAATAATGAGGTCACCTACCTCAAAGCACATTGTCCTTTCCTGTTGCTGGGATGGGAATGTTGGAGTGAACCAATGATGCTACCTGCAGATGGTGTGGTTTAAGTGGACCTGGAGCATTTTGAGAAATGCAAACAAGCATGAAAAACAACTCTCTATAGGCTGTGGGATCATTTTATTGGTTTTCTGAGAGATGACATGAACTTTAATCTTACAGCCTACATTTTGGTGGTGATGCACTGACAAGTCTCTCCACACATTGCACCTGATGGCATCCTGTGTCACCAGTTTCTTTTCTGAATGTTTGAGCCCAGATGTTTATTTCTCTTTTATCAATATTACCTTTACTGTCAGAGTGAAATTTTGAATTAGCGATTTGGAAGTGTGTTTTCCCAACCACAAATATTTTGCTTGAAAAATGTACCTTAAAAATTATAAAGTATCTCCTACCTCTGGATTCTCTTCTCTGCATTTTAATATCTGGCACACAAAAATGAAAATGAATCCTGGGGCAGAGCCACAGAGGAAGAAAGAAATGAAAAGCTTATCAATTTTTAAATCCTTTTAGATTAGCCGAAAGGCTAGCAAACTTTTTCTGTAAATGACTAGATTAGTAAAATATAGGCTATGTGGGACAGACATAGAGTCTTCACCTCAACTACTCAACCTTGCTACTGTAGCACAAAATCAGCTACAGACATAGGTAAATGAGCATAGTTGCATTTCAATCAAACTTTCCTTTTCAACACTGAAATTTGAATTGCATATAATTTTCATGTGTCACAAAATATTATTCTTATTTTCCTTTTTTGATTTTTTTTCAAACAATTAAAAAATGTAAAAAGACTAATCTTAGTTCATGGGCTGTCCAAGAGCAGGAAGCAGGCCAGAAATGGCCCATGGGACCCAGTTTGTCAAGCCCTAGACTGGACACATATGGCGGTATTAACCTTGGTACGTAAGTAAAGTGGACCAAAGACCTAACATTTTCTATTTCCTCCATGATACAACTTATTTTATATTATGAGCCTCCCTTCTGAAAGATGAAAGAAATCATTTGTTTTGGCTTTGAGGTTAAAGTTTTAGGAAATCGCTGTGATGATAAGACACATTGGTCTGGATATGGGTTATGAGGTAACTGTCCTCATTGTCATCTGCCTATACCAGCATCACCTGAGAAGTTGATTCTGTTTGGTCTGTGGTTGTTGATCAGAATAGGGAACAGCAGTTCTCTTTGTTTCCAATAATAAGGCTTCTTCCTTCTTTTCTGTTTTATGCTTATGTTATTCTTGCTGTGCATCATGCTCAAGCATGGAGCCCTCCATGAGCTGCAGAGCTTCCTTCTTAAACCTCCTGTGTAACCACATTGCTTTAGTGGCTCTCTGGAGTTCTGTATGAGAAATAGAGTGGGGCGCCTGGGTGACTCAGTGGGTTAAGCTTCTGCCTTTGGTGTAGGTCATGATCTCAGGGTCCTGGGATTGAGCCCCACAGCAGGCTCTCTGCTCAGCGGGGAGGCTGCTTCCCCTCTCTCTCTGCCTGCTGATATGCCTACTTGTGATCTTTCTTTCTGTCAAACAAATAAATAAATTTTTAAAAATCTTAAAAAAAAAAAAGAAATAGGTGACATATTTTCTCTTCTGGCATTTTCTCTGACCAATAATCTCTTCTCAGTCAGTCTGGGGAGTAGAGCATAGGACCATCCTTTCCCAGAGGCTCACCAGCATCTCGTCAGCCATTGCTATGAGCACAAAACAAGACAGAGGTGGCCTGAATGGGGTTAGATTAGGGGGAAGGAAGGATCAGAGGGCAAAAAGCAACAATAAGGGCATTGTGATTAATACTTTAACAATGTCTGTCTTTCTACTAGCACAACTTTATATATTGTAGTTCAGTTCTTAAATATGCATTATATTATAAATATGCATTGAGCCTGGGTGGCTCAGTCTGTTCAGCCTCAGACTCTTGATTTCAGCTCAAGTTACGACCTTGGGGTTGTGAGATCAAGCCCCATGCTGGGCTCCACACTGGTGTGGAGCGTGCTTAAGATTCTCTCTCTCCCTCTTCCTCTGCCCCTTCCCCACCTCTCTCCCTCTCTTGAAAAAAAAAAATTACTTCCTTCATGAAGCTCACAATGCAATGGAAGACAGATAGTAAGTACTCAGTCTTAAAATTAATAATTATAAAAGGTGATGAGTCACATGGACCAGCTCCTACTTTTGACTATTGTACACATTTATGCCAAATCAACCAGACAAGATGGCACTAATTAATTTGAGCACGTATGTTAATTTGGGGGTTAAACTGTGCTGGAATATACACACTCTCTCATTCTCTCTCTATCTCTCTCCCTCTCCCTCACACACACACATATGCACACAGACAAACATGCATACCAGGACTTTAGAGAAATAGAGACAAGATCAACTAGTCATTAATAGGTGCAAATGTCTCCAACCTTTTGATTCTGAAATTTAGCATAAACTAAAACTAAAGAAAAAAGCACCAAATTTCCTTAAAGTAGTGAAGCTTTCCTGTATAAGCACATTTATAATTTTGTTCTCTTTTATGTGCAAGTGTAGATATAAGACTCCTGGAAATTTTCCAAACTAGTAGGGTTGAGAGTACTGCAGATATTCCACAGGGATTATTTGGTTTAGAATGTAATGACATTTTACAGCTTTCAAAAGCTGTATGAAGTACTGAATTGAATCAGAAATTTTGCAAATAAGATGCCTTATTGGGGCTGTTTTGAAGTCTTCTTGGTTTCCAGCTGGGCCAGGACTACATTGCAGCAGAGAAAAAGCTTAATTATATTGGATTTATTTCTAGTAGGAAATGTATTTCAGTTCACAGTTTCAATGTGCAGGACAAAAGTATTTATTAGCTAAGTTTAAAATATTGTGGCAGTTAAAACAATGATTTTGAGACCCTCTGAGAAGAGAGATAAGATAGAGGGTATGAAGTTTACTTTGGAGAAACTCTAGAAACATCTTCATTTTTTTCTAAAACTAGGTTTTCATTTGTTACTCTGTATGTGCATTTTAATGGTAATTATTGATTTTTCTGGCTAGGAAGGCAGATTGAAGTTAAATGGAAAATATTGGATGGAGTTTCTCTAAATTTTTTTAAAGAATGCTAAGAGTATCTATGACTGTGGTATTAGTATTCATAGTTGTTCAATGGAAGAAAGTAAAATCAATTAGATCTCCTTCCTGAAATCTCATTTAAATTAATTATTTTCGCCCTGCAGAGCATGCATTTTTAATTGAACTGCATCAAATTTCACTTGAAAGCTAAAATCTCTGACCTGTTTCTAAACAATCTACCTTGAATTAATCCAACATCTGGTATCTTCCTCCCAAGATTCCCTCCTCTGTCTTCACACTTCACCAACATCAGAATTCAGCTCTGTCTGAGAAATCCCAGGCCACACCTGTGTCATCACTCGGAGAGGAATGGAAGATCCCAGAACCTAGGTCAGCCATGAAATAAAATGTGCATCTTGGTGGAAAATTAAGGATGAATTTTGGGAATAATAATACATTGTCAAGAGCACATTTTCTCTAATTCAGGTATCAACACTCCTGGCACTTCATGTTCTTTCATCCTCTTCCTTTAACACTGTCTGTCTTATTGATGGTTTAGGTCATCAACTTTGACTCAGGTCATTCCTTGTATGCTGTGGGTACTTGCCAAGGGCCAAAGAAGTTGGAGATGACAGTGTCTAGGATGGGATCTTAAAAATTTTTCTAATGGTGTTACATGTGCAATTAAGTGTAAATAATTTTCACAATAACAAATCTAGCCAAAAGGGTATGACCATGTCCACAATCCTTCCCTTTTCCACATGACTTTGATGAAATCTCCCTTTGTGTTTCTTTTCCAGTTAAAAATTCAGTATTATGGGGTGCCTGGGTGGCTCAGTGGGTTAAGCCACTGCCTTCAGCTCAGGTCATGATCTCAGGGTCCTGGGATCGAGTCCCATATAGGGCTCTCTGCTCAGCGGGGAGCCTGCTTCCCTCTCTCTCTCTCTCTCTCTGCCTACTTGTGATCTCTGTCAAAAAATAAAATCTTTAAAAAAAATTCAGTATTATACTCTTTGATATTTTAGGCTGGAGGCTTACATTATCAGAGAAAGGATAAAACCAACAAAAAGAACTCACTGTAAAGAACATTCATCCATAAAACTGCATTGCAAAACTCCTTAGTCATTCAAACTTTATTACTTAATTTCTTAAATAGAACAGTAAGTATTGGGATGCCTGGGTGGCTCAGTCGGCTAACGGTCTGCCTTCAGCTCAGGTCATGATCCCCGGGTCCTGGGATAGAGTCCCATGTTGGGCTCCCTACTCAGGGTGGAGCCTGATTTTCCCTCTGCCTGCTATTCCTCCTGCTTATATGCTCTCTCTATGACATAATAAATAAAATCTTAAAAAAAAAGAAAATTATTATACCTATGAAAATCTTTGCTGTAGATAGGGAAACATAGATGGGAGAAAACACAAAAATGACTAAAATTTAAATTTTGATGCAGTAATATGATTTTATTCAACTATTTAATTCAGTGTCCTCACTCCTGGATAACTTTCCCCATCTCCACCTCTACAATTACAAAACAGAATTCCACATTTTAAGAAAGTAAGTGAAGAAAAATAGATTAATTTTACTTAGTGTTTCTTAAATTGGCATAAATTTTAGATACATCAAACTTTTGATAAAATATAATTACATTTTCAGGACGCCTGGGTGGCTCAGTTGGTTGGACGACTGCCTTCGGCTCAGGTCATGATCCTGGAGACCGGGGATCGAGTCCCGCATCAGGCTCCCAGCTCCACGGGGAGTCTGCTTTTCCCTCTGACCTTCTCCTCGCTCATGCTCTCTCACTGCCTCTCTCTCAAATAAATAAATAAAATCTTTAAAAATATATGTATAATTACATTTTGTATCTTATATGTACCTTACTTGATGCATCAAATATTTTTGCATAATAAGTGAACACACTCATTACTATATTGTTGAATAATTTCTCAGTATGGCTGGGAACAGGCATTGTGTGTTTTGGTGAAGTCTGTAATACCCACTAGCTGTATCTCATCTTGGGAAATAATGCATATGGGCCTCAGTTTTGTCATCTGAAAATCAGAAGATGTAAATGGATGATTTCCAGCGATCCTTCTAGTTCTTTATTTTGAAATACATTTTTGATCCTTTAACTGTTCTTGCAAATTTGCATATGTTTTTACATTGGATCATTACTTCACTGGATGCTGGATTCTTATTCAGAAAAACAAAGCTCATTTATAACAATTTCCTCAGGGAGTCTCTAATCTGCTGTATGGTTACCTGCTTCACAGTATCATTTTCACTTGCACATTTGGGTAAAGTAGTTGGACAATCTATGAGAGGAGGCTCTAAGGTTATTTAATCTAAGACTTAAGATCTAGGCCAACAGGCAGTTTGGGGTTGGTGTGGGAAGGCCCAAGAACAAGGAGATAGCTTAGCTAATTAATGAAGAACAATAAAGGATTTAGGCAAGTTTAATTGTCTTAAATCAATTAGTAGAAGAATAAATTCTAATGTCAGGATGGGTCAGCACACAAAATTCAGAATTAAGGAACACAGAGATCCCAGTAAGGACCAAAATTCCTACTAGGCCAGTTATGATACCATAATAATAATAGCAGTTGGCAAACTTTTTCTGTAGAGTCAGATACAAAATATTTTAGGACCTATAGTCTTTGTACAACTCTTCAACTCTGCAGGTGTAGCATAAAGACAGTCATAGACTATATATAAATAAATGGACACAGCTCTGTTTCAACAAAACCTCATTTACAGACACTGAAATTTGAATTTCATATAAATTTCACAAGTTAGGAAATATTCTTCTTTTGAGCTATTCAACCACTTGAAAAGGCAAAATCTGTTCTTAACTGTGGGTCATTCCTCACACTAATCAGAATAGCTAGTATCAAAAAGACAAGAAAGAGCAAGTGTTGACGAAAATGTGGAAAAAAGGGAACCCCCCCTCCCCCGCCACCCCACTGGTGGGAATGTAATTGGTGCAGCCACTATGGAGGTTCCTCAAAACTAAGAGTAGAACTACCATATAATCCAGTAGTTCCACTGCTGGGTATTTACTCAAAGAAAACAAAAACACCAACTTGAAAAGATACATGAACCCTGTTTATTACAGTGTTATTCACAATAGCCAACATATGGAAGCAACCCAAGTGTCCGTCGATAGATGAATGGATAAAGAAGATGTGGTCTTATATACATAATGAAATATTACGTGGCCTAAAAAGAATGAAGTCTGGCCATTTGCAACAACATGATGGATCTAGACAGTATTATACTAAGTGAAATAAGTCAGAGAAAGACAAATGCCATATGACTTCACTTATATGTAGAATCTAAAAAACAAAATAAGTGAATAAACAACAGAAATCTAGACTCATTTATATACAAAACAAACTAATGGTTGCCAGAGGAGATAGACAAAACAGGTAAAGGAGGTTAAGAGGTACAAACTTCCAGGTATAAAATAAAAAAGTCACAGGGATGAAAAGTATAGCATAGGGAATATCATATAGTTGATAATACTGTAATAGCTTTGTATGGTGACAGACAGTAACTACACTTATCATGGTGAGCATTTTGTAATGCACGTGAGTGTTGAATCACTGTGCTGTATACCTAAAACTAATATAATATGATACGTCAACTATACCTCAATGAGAAAAAATATAGATTTGGCATGGCTATTGTTTGCCAACCACTGATAATAATGTAATAGTCAAATCAGAGACTTTTGAAACATGAAAAATTCATGAAACATGAAATATAAATTCAAAATTTATATTTTGAATGTTTTATTGCTTTCAGTCATATGCCATAATTCAAACCAGCCCAGCAAAATTTTACTAAAGCTTAATTTAAGATATAGGGAAATGAGCTTTTTTGGGGGGGGGGGGCGGGTGCAAAGGGAGTAGGAGAGAGAAAATCTTAAGCAGGCTCCATGCCCAGAGTGGAGGCCCGTGGTGATTCTCACAACCCTAAGATCATGACCTGAGGCAAAATCAAGAGTCAGACTCAGACGCTTAGCCAACTCAGCCACCCAGTGCCTCAAGGAAGGCAGCTTTAATTAGCACTTGTATTGTTTGTGGAAATTATTTCATCTATATTATTTGAACACATTCCATTTTCTTGAAGTAGAACTTTCTCCTGCAATAGTAGTTGCATTCTTCATTAGCTTGATAATCACATATACTACTTATGGTTTATTTACAATGTTTCAGTCATAATCATCATTATTTCATATATTATTATAATTATTCTGATGTAATATTTACATTTTACATATAAATAAATGAAGTGAAAAGTAAATAATGGACATATCTAAGGTTTTACACCTATACTATCAAATTGAAAGCCTGTTTTCTTTTTAATCACCCTATTACATTAACTCAGGTATCATTTTTTCTTGACTAAGCACAGGAAAACTTTGTTCATGTTCATATTGACCCAGATTCAGAATTGGTAGTAAGAGCTAATCTTGTATTCTTTTGTAATTTTTGCTTATTTTGAGGAAATGTTGCAGTATTTATGTGCATTGGCATGATTTAAAAATGATGAAAAAGAGAAAAATTAACATTGAAAAGAGATGAATACAATTATTTTAAGGCCATAATGATGTACAGAAATCTTTTTATGATTATTTCAAGGGTTGGTATATTATCATACCCTATTTAATCCAATCATAATATTTTGAAGGATCTTAATATGCTTAATAAAAAATAATAATTCATCCATCTATTTATTTAATTAATCAGTAAATACTTACAAAACATCTACATATGCCAAGCAATATGCTCTTCTTGGAAATATAACATGGAGAAAGACAGATCAATCCCCTCTGTCCTCAGTCTTGTGGAGAAAACAGACATTTATTAAACTATTGCTCAAACATCTTTGATGCGTGCTGTGAAGAAAAGATAAAGGGTGCCATGGGTTTGTTAAATAGTGTCCATTTAGGATGGGGGTGGTCAGGCTTTTGAGGTGAGATCTAACAAGGCAATGGTAATGGCCCAAGTTGCTGGAACCAGAACTCTATGTAGGCTTGAGGTTGGAGAGAAAACAGTACATTCAAGCACCGGAATACTGGTGGGCTTGACAAGAGAGAGCAAGATGGACACTGGCCTGAGCTCAGGCTGTGGTGGTAGGCATAGGAGGATCATGTAGATGTATGGGGTATGTTGACGGTTTGGGCCTTTATTCTAGGAGTCACAGAAGAGTTTTAAGCAAGCGAATGAAATGATCTGATTTTTATGTTAATCATATGGAGACTGAGGTGGAATGGGAATGAAAGTAAACTGATGAGTCCAGTAAAAAGGCCAATGATCCCTGTGAGTGTTGATAATATTTTAAACACATGGCTGCTGAAGAGACAAAAAGATGTAAACAGATTCAAGAAATAGGTTGAAAGCAAATAAATTTGGATAGTTGATTACATTTTTTGGACCTCACTTTAGATAACACCTCAAAAGGCCTTTTTAGGGGTGCACGGGTGGCTTAGTGGGTTAAGTGTCTGCCTTCAGCTCAGATCATGATCCCAGGGTCTTGGAATTGAGCCCCACATTGGGTTCCCCACTCAGTGGGAGCCTTCTTCTCTATCTCCTCCTGGATCATGCTCTCTCTTGCTGTCCCTGTCACTGTCTCCCACTCTCACATAAATAAATAAAATGTTCAAAAAAAAAAAAAAAAGGTCTTTCTTGATCATTCTGTCCTGTAATTATTTTTTATTTTTGTAATTATTTTTGATTACAAGATATCCTTCCTGAGGCTCCTGGGTGGCTCAGTGGGTTAAAGCCTCTGCCTTCAGCTCAGGTGATGATCCCAGGGTCCTGGGATTGAGCCCCGCATCGGGCTCTCTGCTTGGCGGGGAGCTTGCTTCCCCATCTCTCTCTCTGCCTCTCTGCCTACTTGTGATCTCTCTCTTTCTCTGTCAAATAAATAAATAAAATTCTTAAGAAAGATATCTTTTGAAGATTTTATTTATTTATTTGACAGAGAGAGAAAAAGCGCATAAGCAAGGGAGCAGCAGAGGGAGCAGCAGAAGCAGGCTCCCCACTGAGCAGGGATCCCAATGTGGGGGTCGATCCTGGTACCTTGGGATCATCACCTGAGCCAAAGGCAGACGTTTAACTAAACTGAGCTACCCAGGCGCCCCAGTTTACTTACTGACATTTTCATTCACTTCTGTCTGAAGCCCTATGAAGGGTGCTTCATGAAAGATGGGAACTGTGGCATTTTCCCTCACCACTGTATTTCTACCATAGCACTGTGCTTGACACGGAGCAGACACTCAATATATACTTGTGAAATAATGCATAAATGAGCTGAGGCTTGTGAACAACTGCACTGAAACATAGGGTCTTTAATGACGTTTGGAGAAATAAGGGATGGAGTCACTACTTCTTTGATGGTTTGAGGACAAGCATTTATCACCCTTTGCCATGAAATGCAGGTATAGTTACCATAAATGCATTTTGTAGATTTTGTAAATTGAATGAAACTTTTTAATTTCAAAAATAGAGATTCACATGCAGTTTGAAGAAATACTACAGAAATCCCATATACACTTTATCCAGTCTCCCCCATTGGCTACATTCAACAAAACTATAGTAGTGTAATATCATGACAAAGGACACGGTCATCAATACAGTCAAGATACAGGACATTTCCATCACCACATGGATCCCTCATGTAACCCATTTGTAGTCCCAACCCTGATTCTTTTTTTTTTTTTTTTTTAAGATTTACTTATTTATTTTAGAAGGAGAGAGAGGGAATGAGCGGCCAGGGAGGGGGGACAGGTGCAAAAGGAAAGAAACCCAAGCTGATTCCACACTTAGCACAGAGCCCAACACGGGACTCAATCTCAGGATCCTAAGATCATAACCTGAGCCCAAACCAAGAGTCGGTGCTTAACTGACTCCACCACTCAGGTGGCTCCCCTTCTTCCACTAATATTTAACCCCTGGCAACCAGTAATTTGTTCTCCATTTCACTCTTAAAAATGGATATAAGTGGAATCATATAGTGTGTAATCTTTGGAGATTGCCTTTTTTGCATTTAGTATGATGTCCTTAATTTCCAGCCCAGTTGTGTATATCAAGAGCTAATTTCATTTTATTACTAATTAACATAACATGTTATAGAGGAATGTTATTTATTTAACCGTTTTTCCATTGAAAGGTATCTGAGTTGTTTTCAGATTTTGACTATTATGAATAAAACTTCAATAAACATTCAGGTACATGTTTTCATGTGACTAGGTCTTCATTTTTCTGAGATAAATATGCCTAAGAGTACAACTGATGGCTTACATGTTAGTTACATATTTGGTTTTTTTTTAATGAAAATGCCCAATTGTTTTCAGGGTGGCTATACTATACCATCTCACCAGCAATACATTGAGTAACCTAGTTGCTCTCCATCCTCATCAGAATTTGGTTTTGTTACTTAAAAATTTTTTTGAACAATTCTGTAATGTGTAATTATATCTCATTATGGTTTTAATTTGCATGTCTTTAATGAAGTTGAACATTTTTTGATGTGCTTATTTGCTGTCCATATATTTTCCTCAGTGAAAGAACTATTCATGTCTTTTGCCCATTTACTAAATGGATTATGGGGTATTTTTATTGTTGAATTTTAAGTTCTTTAAGTATTTTAGATACAACCCTTTGTGAGGCATGTGGTCTCACAATCAGTATTTGTCTTTTTTCCCCCTTTGGCAGAGCAAAATTTTTAATTTTGATGAAGTTCAACATACCAATTTTTGCTTTAATGGGTCATGCACTTGATCTTAAGTCTAAAGCCTGTTCGCCTAGCTCTACCTCCTAAAGCTGTGCTTCTGTTTTATGCTAAAAGTTTTTGTATTTTCCATATAAGTTCAAGATCCATTTTGAGTTAACTTTTTTTTTTACAATATTTTTTTTATTTCTTTTCAGCGTAATGGAATTCATAGTTTTTGCACCACACCCAGTGCTCCATGCAATGCGTGCCCTCCACAATACCCACCACCAGGCTCCCCCAACCCCCCACCCCTTCAAAACCCTTGGGTTGTTTTTCAGAGTCCATAGTCTCTCATGGTTCATCTCCCCCCCAATTTCCCTCAACTCCCTTCTCCTCTCCATCTCCCCATGTCCTCCGTTTTATTTGTTATGCTCTGCAAATAAGTGAAACCATATGATAATTGATTCTATCTGCTTGACTTATTTCACTCAGCATAATCTATTCCAGTCCCATCCATGTTGCTACAAAAGTTGGGTATCCCTTCTGATGGAGGCATAATACTCCATAGTATATATGGACCACATCTTCCTTATCCATTCGTCCAATGAAGGGCATCTTGATTCTTTCCACAGTTTAGCGACGGTGGCCATTGCTGCTATAGACATTGGGGTACAGATGGCCCTTCTTTTCACCACATCTGTATCTTTGGGGTAAATACCCAGTAGTCCAATTACAGGGTCATAGAAATTTTTAATTTCTTTAATTTTAATTTTTAATTTCTTGAGGAATCTCCACACTGTTCTCCAGAGTGGCTGCACCAACTTGCATTCCCACCAACAGTGTAAGAGGGTTCCCCTTTCTCCACATCCTCTCCAACACACGTTGTTTCCTGTCTTGCTAATTTCGGCCATTCTAACTGGTGTGAGGTGGTATCTCAATGTGGTTTTAATTTGAATCTCCCTGATGGCTAGTGCTGATGAACATTTTTTCATGTGTCTGATAGCCACTTTTATGTCTTCATTGGAGAAGTGTCTGTTCATATCTTCTGCCCATTTTTTGACGTGATTATCTGTTTTGTGTGTGTTGAGTTTGAGAAGTTCTTTATAGATCCTAGATATCAACCTTTTGTCTGTACTGTCATTTGCAAATATCTTCTCCCATTCTGTGGGTTGCCTCTTTGTTTGTTTGTTTGTTTGTTTAAGATTTTATTTATTTATTTGACAGACAGAGATTACAAATAGGCAAGAGAGGCAGGCAGGGAGAGAGAGGAGGAAGCAGGCTCTCTGAGGAGCAGAGAGCCCGATGTGGGGCTCGATCCCAGAACCCTGGGATCATGACCTGAGCCGAAAGCAGAGGCTTTAACCCACTGAGCCACCCAGGCGCCCCTGCCTCTTTGTTTTGTTGACTGTTTCCTTTGCTGTGCAGAAGCTTTTGATCTTGATGAAGTCCCCAAAATTCACTTTCACTTTTGTTTCCTTTGCCTTTGGAGACATATCTTGAAAAGTTGACGACAAGGATGCCCACTCTCACCACTCTTGTTCATCATAATATTAGTCCTAGCAACAGCAATCAGACAACAAAGAGAAATAAAAGGTATCCAAATTGGCAATGAAGAAGTCAAACTCTCTCTCTTTGCAGATGACATGATACTTTGTATGGAAAACCCAAAAGACTCCATCCCCAAAATATTAGAACTCATACAGCAATTCAGTAACGTGGCAGGATACAAAGTCAATGTACAGAAATCAGTGGCTTTCTTATACACTAACAATGAAAATACAGAAAGGGAAATTAGAGAATCGATTCCATTTACTATAGCACCAAGAACCATAAGATACCTGGGAATAAACCTAACCAAAGAGGTAAAGGATCTGTACTCGAGGAA
>PISX010000426.1:0-128305 GCA_004024625.1 Mellivora capensis | reverse complement strand
ACAAAAAGATGGAAGACCATTCCATGTTCTTGGATCGGAAGAATAAACATTGTTAAAATGTCTATACTACCTAGAGCAATTATTTTTAATGCCATTCCAATCAAAATTCCACTGGTATTTTTCAAAGAGCTGGAGCAAATAATCTTAAAATTTGTATGGAATCAGAAGAGACTCCAAATTGCTAAGGACATGTTGAAAAACAAAAATAAAACTGGCGGCATCACGTTACCTGATTTCAAGCTTTACTACAAAGCTGTGATCACCAAGACAACATGGTACTGGCATAAAAACAGACACATAGACCAGTGAAACAGAGTAGAGAGTCCAGATATGGACTCTCAACTCTATGGTAAAATAATCTTCGACAAAGCAGGAAAAAATACACAGTGGAAAAAAGTCTCTTCAATAAATGGTGCTGGGAAAATTGGACAGCTATATGTAGAAGAATGAAACTTGACCATTCTCTTACACCGTACACAAAGATAAACTCGAAATGGATAAAAGACCTCAATGTGAGACAGGAATCCATCAGAATCCTAGAGGAGAACATAGGCAGTAACCTCTTTGATATCAGCCACAGCAACTTCTTTCAAGATATGTCTCCAAAGGCAAAGGGAAAAAAGCGAAAATGAACTTTTGAGTTAACTTTTTTTTTTAATTTTTTTTTTTATAAACAAATTTTTATCCCCAGGGGTACATGTCTGTGAATCGCCAGGTTTACACACTTCACAGCACTAACCATAGCACATACCCTCTTGAGTTAACTTTTAAATAAAATGTGATGTTGAGGTTATTTTATTTATTTACTTTTTTTTTTTTTTTTTTTTTTTTTTTTTTTTTTTTTTTTTTTTTTTTTTTTTTTTTTTTTTTTTTTACTTTTGAATGTTCAGTTATTCCAGCATCATTTTCAGAAAGGCTATCCTTCCTTCACTGAATTTTGCTTTTGAACCTTCATAAAAAAATCAATTGAATATTCATGTGTGGGTCTCTGGCAAGGGAAGGGGGGTTGCCTTAACACTACCAGCTGGGAGTCAGATTCCATGTTCACCCCATGACCTTCATTAACACCTGAGTGTGAGGGGGGTCTTCTGGTTATGTATGAGTGGGGCTAGGAGTCTGGTTTCCTATTAATCTTCTACTGACATGACCCTGGCTGGAAGGGGCAAAGGATGTTTTATTTCTGCTTCCCACATGACCTCCATAGACAAACAACATAGGGGATGGCCATGTTACAGCTGGGCAGTGCTCAATGTCCTGAGTCTCCTTAGGCTTCTTCCAAAACCTTACCAGCAGGAGTGGGGAGGAGCACCTCCTTACTGTTGAGTTGGGGAGGGAATCCAGGCTTCCGTCATAATTTCCACTATGAGGGGTTGGGGGGACTTTATTACCACTTGACAAGGGTGAAAGTCTTGATCCCCTACATGACCTTCTGTGATCCTACCCAGCCAGGCAAGAACTGGGGCTAGTGGTGTCTCATTAGAGCATAGTGGTTGCAGAAGCCTTTGTCTTTGTCATAGGGATTTGTTGACCTGGGTGGGGCAAGATCACATTTTATCTGGTGTTTGGCTTTAGTAGAGCAGTAAGTTTTCTGTCTTGCTAGGCTGCTCCTTTCATAGTATTTTGAATAAAAAGAACAAGTTTTCACTGGGGCTTTTCTTTGTCTATACTTGTTGGCTTTTCTGGATTGTCAGATTCTTCAACTACAAGTCTGGGTTATAGTAGGATAAAAGGAAATCTAGGGAAATCACCACCATGTCAATATTTGGCTCTGTGTCCCAGAACTGGTCTGCCTTCTTCTCTTTACCTTTCAGAACCATCTTATGTTTTTATATGTGATTTTTACCAAATTCTATTTAAGAGTCCATATAATCCTTATATTACAACAAAAAAATTCTAAAAACTAGAAAGAGATAAAAAGTTCACAGCATGGGCAAAACTTAACATCAAAATAAATAAGAAAAGTATTAAAAATAATTATACAGCAATTCTATTTTTAAACACAGATACTAAATGCTAAATAAATTACTAACAAATAGAATTAAACAATTTACAAGGAAAATAAACATTATAAAAATACTGTTTTACCCTTCAATGGATGGTATAATTATCTATTAATATATCTTACTACATTAAAGATCAAATGGAAAAATATGAATGATCTTATCAAAATAAACAGAATAAGAATTTGATAAAGTATAATATCTATTCATCACAATTTTTATCCTAGTCGTAGTAGAAAAGGACTTCCTTAGTTTGATATTGGTATAAAAGTTAGTTACCAAATTTCTAAGTTACATATTTTACTCAATGGTAAAATAAAATGTCATTATGATTTCATTTAAAATTAGGATCATGACACAGATAGCTAATATTCCTATTTCTGTTTAACATTGCATGTAAATCTTTGCCAAACTTAAGTAAAGGAAAAAGTATACACATACAAATTTTTAAAAAATAAACATAAATTCTATTTTTTACATGTGATCAGATACTCAAATACATTCCAAAAGAAACTACGGGAAACTATTAAAGCTAGGAAGAACATTCAGAAAACTTCCTTAATATAAATGGAATAAGAAAAAATCTTTATTGTTTATATAAACTAGTAACAAAAGTTAGATTAATAAATAAAGGAAACATTTGTAAAATCACCACAAATGTATGTACCTAGGAATAAAATTAACAAAAACATGGAAGATCTTTACAGAATAATGCTAAAGAAAATATATGACAGCAATTAATAAATGAATAAATAAGATAAATGGTAAGTTGTCAGGTATACCATTTTTATGGATTCAATGTTTTAAATACTTTAATTCATCTCATTTTAGTTAGTGCAAATGCAAATAAGAATTCATCATGACTGACTTTTTTTTTTCAGTAACATTTCATAAACTGGTCCCCAAATTTACATACACAAAGGAACAAGAGGGGTGCCTGGGTGGCTCAGTGGGTTAAAGCCTCTGCCTTCGGCTCAGGTCATGATCCCAGGGTCCTGGGATCCAGCCACACATCGGGCTCTCTGCTCAGCAGGGAGTCGGCTTCCCTTCCTCTCTCTCTGCCTGCCTCTCTGCCTACTTGTGATCTCTGTCAAATAAATAAATAAAATCTTTAAAAAAAGAAAAACAAACAAACAAACAAAAAATCCACAAAGGAACAAGAAATATGTAATAAGTAAATAAGTAATTTTCAAGATTGAAAAATTTCAAGATGATTAATATGGGTTGGGATCTTACCTCTCAGACATTAAGACCTATTATAATTTATATAGTATATTAGTAAGCAGACCAGTGGATTAAAATAAAAAGTCTAAAACCATACACAGTGTTACAGAAGGAATTAGAAATTGCTGGGGGAGCAAATGCATTATTCAATAAATGGTGCTAGGATAATTGGCTGTTCATATGCAGGAAAAATATCTATATTCCTAGTTCCCACCATTGACAGATGGTTAAACTACTAACAATGAAAATTAAAACATTTAAAATAGCATAAAATATAAGAGAAAAAATATTTTAAGTAAGGCACAAAACATATAAAGGAAAAAAATATTAATATATTATGTTAAAATGTTATCAACTATTGTTAGGGGTCCCACTGCTGGTAAGATATCATGAGGAGCTCTGTGGACTTGCTCTCCCAAGAAATTGGTGAAAAAAAGAAACCTTGAATCTATTAAAATGGCCCTTTAAGCATATAGAAAATAAAGAAACTTATTTTCAAGACAATCTAAACTCAGTAAGAATTGCAAGATTCTGGTATTTCAATGAAGATTTATAGCCTCCCTTCCTCCTTCCAGCTCAGCAATACAGAAACTCCATTCCAGATTGGTATCTATCTATCTATAGATATAGTTAGAGATGGCTTAGATATGTATGTGAATATTAATATGAATATAGGTATGGCTAAATATGGAGAAAAGTAGAAAAACGTGCATGGGACGGATACACTTAACTTCAGAGTAGGTGATTACTTTGAGGAAGGAATATAAAAGGTGTACCACAGATGCTATTTAAAAAGGCCTGGGAGTGCTTGGGTGGCTCAGTAGGCTAAGCACACAACTCTTGGTTTTGGCTCAGGTTGTGATCTCAGGGTATTCATATGGAGCCTTGTGTCGGGCTTGATACTCTCTCTGCATCTCCCTCTACCCTTCCCATTCATTCTCTCTCTCTCTCTAAAATAAATAAATAAATAACCCCTTTTTAAAAGCCTGTTTTTATGCCATTACATTTCTTTTTAAAAAAATATATATACATATATATGGCAAAATATCAACAGTTTTTTTTCAGATTTTATTTATTTATTTGACAGACAGAGATCACAAGTAGGCAGAGAGGCGAGGAAGAGAGAGGGGGAAGCAGGCTCCCCGCTGAGCAGAGAGCCCGATGCGGGGCTCGATCTAGGACCCTGAGATCATGACCTGAGCTGAAGGCAGAGGCTTAACCCACTGAGCCACCCAGGCACCCAAATATCAACAGTTTATAAAGCTCAGTCTCTGTGTGGGATATAATGACTAGTTTTCTTTAATTACTCCATTTTTTTTGTATGTTAAAAACTATTTCATAATAGAAAAGGGAAACTATGTCTAAAGAAAACAAAAATCAAATTATAAGTAATCAAAGAAAAGAGAGAAGATTAGTCATGGCACATAATCACATGAAATCTTAGACTACTTTATTATAAATATAAATGAAAGGAAACAATATTTCTACAGAAATTTTAGTCATAAAATAATCTATGGTATCATCTTTGGTTACGAATTATGTATTTTAAAAAATAGTCCAAAACTCCAAAAATTATGTAAACTCAAATCAGTGAATGATATGGAAACCATGTCTAATAATAGCTGAGGAAAATATGAACATGAGTTTGGGCAAAAAAGTCTTTCTGGGGAGGGTTTGAAGAATATTTGAGGATTTGTCATGTAGAAGATAATGTTTTAAGTTCTTTGAAGTCTTTAAAATTTTTACTTTTTTTTTTAAAGATTTAATTTATTTATTTGACAGACAGAGATCACAAGTAGGCAGAGAGGCAGGCTGAGAGAGAAGGCGAAGCAGGCTCGCTGCTGAGCAGAGAGCCCGATGTGGGGCTCGATCCCAGGACCCTGAGATCATGACCTGAGCTGAATGAAGGTGGAGGCTTAACCCACTGAGCCACCCAGTGCCCCTCTAAAATTTTTAATTAGAAAAAAAAGTGGAAGGAATATGGAAAACACAGATCTGTGTTTAGTATTAGAAAGGATTGAGAGTAAAAGATTAAGAATTGAACACCTAATGGAATGGTCTGCTTTACAAAGAATATTCACTTTCCATCACTCTGTGAGCTGCAAAACCTGGTGGCCTTTTTGCAGAGTTCTCACACTAATTGGTGTCTGAAATAACCCTAGTGGCATCTAAGGTTTTCCCTAGCTGAAGTCTCCGTGATTTATTTCCCGAGACTGAATCATTCCCATTAAATAGAAGTGAAAAATAAATATTATTTTTCAAATTTTACAGCATCTTCTTGACCGCAGGGAATCTGGGCAGTCTACTTGCCTTCATGGCCTCTTAATACCATTTCTGAATATTCCAACACAGACAAGGGACATCTTTCACTACCAGAGGCTCTCAGGCTCCAAACAACCCCAGACACCCATTGAGAACAGCAAAATCAGATCCCAGATGGATAGTTCAGATACTGGGCTGTCTGGTTCAATATGGGATGCATGGCAACCCTACTATTTATAGATTAGATAGATTGCAACAAAGGCCACTTCTCCATTACAACTGCCTGAAACAAAGAGCCCTCTTTGCTCAGAAGCTCAGGTACAGGTGGTCTGTGATGCTCTGTCTGTTTCCAGCGGGTGACTTCTGCCTTCACATTTTCCAGTGGGTGGTTAGGAAAAGATTTGCGAAATGCTCTTTGCTTCGCCACCATTTTAAAAACAATTACAGTGGGAGCGGCTGGGATAGAACTTTCCAGGACACCATTTCACAGATCGTTGCTCCAGTCCTACTTACTGGTATAAGAACAGTGTTCTTGTTTTCCATCTCTCCTCACTGTGGGAATCCAGCTTTTGTGCCAAATATGGATGGTTCTTGCTCTGAGCATCAGGGATACCCAGAATGTTCCCATTTACTGTGGTTGCTGGCCTCCACTAGATGAGAAACCACACTTGAATTAAGATCATTATGCTGAATATCTTCTTCCTTTTTCACCCCCTCCTTTTTAAAAATACAAACCAGGGAGAAAGAGACACAGAGGCAAAGAATTGTAGTATGCTTTTCAGAGCCAATAGCTCTTCATCATACTTCTGCTTTTCTATGCTGCAAAGTAACTTCTACAGATACTTTGTGACTGTATCCTGTCTGATACGTAGCCACTAGCTACCATGGAGTAGCTAATTGAGTCTTTGAAATGTGCCTAAGAAGAACTAAATTTCTAACTGAAGTGAGACGTGCTATAAAGTACATAATGGATTTTGAGGACTTACTAAGAAAAAATGCAATATTTCTCAATAATACATGTGCCTTAATTCCATGACATTTTGGATGTATTTGGATAAATGGGATACATTATTAAAATAATCTCAAAACTAATTTCTTTTTACTTTTTAAAATGTGGCTATTAGATTAAAGTTACTATTATGTGACTCATATTAAATAGTGCTGGTCTATAAAATTAACTCTCTCTCTTTTCTTCTCTGTCTCCGTCTCCCCTCTCCCACCCTTGCTAAAGCACTTTAAGGCAGTTGATTATCATAAACATGTCAATACTATAATCATAGTTAAGTAGAAGTGGAAAAATCAAAAGCCAGAAGGAAACAAAAATACCAAGCAACTAAGATAATTCAATTACTGTGATGGTACATTAAGTTTAAGAATTAAATTTCTTTTTTTTTTTTTAAAGATTTTATTTATTCAACTGAGAGAGAATGAGAGAGAGCATGAGAGGGGAGAGAGTCAGAAGGAGAAGCAGACTCCCTGCTGAGCAGGGAGCCCAATGTGGGACTTGATCCTGGGACTCCAGGTCATGACCTGCGGCAAAGGCAGTTGCTTAACCAACTGAGCCACCCAGGCACCCAACAATTAAATTTCTACAATGCCATGGTACCTTGAGAAGTAGGAAGAATCATAAAATCCATTATTGAATTAATCCCTTTTTTGGTGTTTGTGCCATTACTGCATGTTAGGCCAAGAGAGTTCTGAATATGTTCTAGAAGACAGTTTGCATTCAGCCCTTATGGATTCTGTTTATGGTCATTTCCTTTTTCAGCTGAGACCTTTAACTGCCTATGTACCCTTCCATAGAGACTTTGAATTTTTCTTTGTGAGGAAATAAGAGACACTTTTTTTTCACACTGTTTCATTGATTTGATGATAATGCCCTGAATGGGGAAGCTGTGGCCAATGAGTGGTTTGGGAATTATGGAAAGAATCGTGTTCTATGGCAGGAAGCACCCTGCAGAAGCAGGTAGCATCAGTAAGCTCTGAGAGTGACACTGACAAGATCCCTTTCCTAACAATCACTGGAACATATTTTCCACAAATTGAACATTTGATTCACCTAAAGCCTAAGAATAATGGTTGGAGGACACGAGCTATGGATTTATACTGCTTGGATCCCTCCCTCAGCTCCTCTACCACTTGTGAGAACTTGGAAAAATTCCCTAGCCTCCTTGTGCCTCAGTTTCTAATCTCCAAAGTGGGAATCATAAGAGAACCTCTGTCATAGGGTTGTCATGAGGACTGATGAGGACGTAGAAGAGACTGACAAATGCCCAGCACATAGAAGGCAGTTCATAAACAGTAGCTGCAACTGGTATTCTCTTGCCAGTCTCCAGAATTCAGGAGCAATGGAAGTTCATCTCTTGAGATGAACTGATAGTAGCCATGACAGAAAGTGACCAAACTCCCCAAATCCACCTGGCGTTGGGTTAGGTGCTAGAGAAGCAGCATTGAAGAGGATAGTCACAGTCCCTGTCCTTATGGTGCATAAAAGCCACTGTGGGTTCAGAGAATTAACCATAAACACTAAAATTCAATGTTATACATATGACGGTAATGGCACGTGGGGTGTTCTGGAAGCACCTCAGAGGGCCCTCCAACCTAGATCCTACTGTCAAACATATGCAGAGGAGAGACATCTGAGCTGATGAAGTATGGCTATGAATTAGTCAGGTAAAGTCCTGGGAATGAAAATGTGGGAGTTAGTGCTACAGGTGTGTTCTAGAAAACAAGGGGATAATCTCTGTGAAGGACCGGAAGTGAAAACATGGGTTGTATAAGAAACTAATAGGAAGATGAATATGGGTGGATAATTGTGGTTATCTAATGGAAAATAAAGAAACGTGAAAAGACTTGGGAAGCAGATCAGCAGTGTTTAAGATACTTAATATTTGTGTTGGCATAGGACACTCTCATAGTTCAGTAGAGAGAGACTTTATTAAAAAGGAATTTGGCAGTGTCTACCAAAAATCTAAAATATATATTTGACTCATGAAGTCCACTTTTAGAAACCTGTGGTTTAAAGGAATCGACCTTGGGAGAAGATCTTAGTTGTGCAGAAACGTGCAAAAGCCCTGTGGCAGAAGCCAGTGGGGCCTGTTAGGGAAGCTAGAGCAATACAGGGATGATGCAGGTCTGTGATAGGAAAATGGTGTGAGAAGAGGTTAGAGAGATATGCAGGTACTTGATCAGGTAGGGTTGCTGGCCATGCTGAGGAGCTTGCATATTATTCCCAGTGGAATCATAATCCTAATGCATGATTTCAAGCAGAGAAGAGACCATGAAGATTTTCATTTTTTTAAAAGATCGCTCTGTATATATATAGAAAATAAATTGGGGGTAGGATTGGGGGAGATAAGCATAGATAAATAATTCTTGAAGCAATTTTGTGAAAAGCTAATTTATAAAGAGCAGAGCTTGTCTGGTTTACACAAATAACTATTACCTCTATTTTAGAGGTGGAAATCCTGCATGCAGCTTGGAGAATTAAGCTATTAGCTTGAAAGAACATAGCTAAAAAGTAGCAGAGACAGAATTTGAGGGGAACTGTCTGGCCCCAAACTGATGTCTGCCAAGGTGTCATTAAGTTTTTTGAATGAGACAAATCAGTCCTACAGTAGTGTGTAGGATAGATTACAATGGGGAAGATGTGGTGCGAGGAAAACCTGTAATCAGAATATTTTAATAGAGCAGGCTGGGCATTCCTCTGACTCTGACCTAGAATAGTGGGAGTAGACAAGGACGGAAGAAGAAAAATTCCTACCAATGACACATGTGAATTTTCTAAGACTTGGCAATGAGATGAAAACAGGGGCTATGGGAATGGAAAAATGGGAATCCTCAAAGAGACAGGAGGTAGATGTCCTGAGTGGGTAGGAGAATGAAGAAGCCAATTACAACAGAAACCAAGTCTGGAAGAGAAGTTTATTTGAGAGGCTGGAGTTGGATAAGTGATGAGCAATTTTTGGATATGTTGACTGGGGTGTTGGAGGGACAATTGGTTGGCCATAAGTCACTCTGCAGAAATTTGGAGTTTGTGGTGGCTCTAAACTTAGTAGCATCATTATGCTATTTTGGGGCAAGCTGGGTGTTTGCATAGCAAGCATGATGTTTTTATTTGAATTTGATGATTTGGGGAAATCGTGTGGCTGATAGAAATCACAGAAGGTGGTTCCACTCAATCCACACTTTTGATGCCTTTGATCTCTGTAAGTCAAAAAGCAAGGTGCAGTTTAGGAAGTCATCTATAATATGTGATAGTTGAAATCATGAGCATATTCTTAGATTATTAAAGCTGAAAATAACAGGTGATGAGTTTCCTTAATACAAAACCTTGGGAAGCTCAAAGCTTGCCTATGGATATTTTCTTCAATAAATATTTTTTCCTTTGCCAGTCAAACCATTTGCCTGAAGGACTCTGTCTAGTCAAGTTTTTCTCTCTTCCTTCCTTGCTTCCCTCTTTGCTTTCTTCCTTCCTTTTTCTTTCTCTCCCTTCCTCCTTCTTCTTCCCCCTCCCCCCCCATTTCCTTCTTCTTCTTATAACCCTTCCCTCCTTCCTTGCTTCCCCTTCCTTGCTTTCCTCCTCCCTCCCTCCCTTTTTCTCTCTCCCTCTTTCCCTTCCTCCCTCTCTTTCCTTTATCCTTCCCTTCCTGTCTTCCTTCCTTCTTTCTCTCTCTCTTTCTCTCTCCCTTCCTCCCTCTCTTTCTTTCTCCTTCCTTTTTCTTTCCTTCTTTCTTTTCTTTCTTTCTATGCTTTGAAAGAATAGTTTTGGCCTTCTTTACCCTACCTAGTTTCCAGTAGCAGCAAGAATTTTATACTATAATCTACTTTGATTCAGTTCCTGCTAAATGCATCATGGAAAGATCATGGAGAATAGGAAACAGGTACAACTGTTGGATTTCCTTGAACCTCACTAAGGAAAACAAAGGCTTATTTCTCCACAAGGAGAATATGCTGAATTGGATACTATTTTATGTCCACAATGTTTTTTCTTTATTCAGCCTCCTTTGTCTATACTGTATGTAACTAAATAAGATAAATTTTCAATGCCAAATTCTACAATGCAGTTTACTAAAGCATGTCTTCTTCCCTTTCTCTTCCACCTAATCCTTATCCCCCTCCTCCTCCACACCATCTCTTAGCTTAACCTAGCTCTCAGGTATTTCTTTGTGCTGACCCCAAAGTGTTCAGGATCAATATATTTATAGATAGTTAGCTAATCTGGAGAATGAAACTCTTTTAACTTTTGCATAACAACAAGGCAACCGAAATTGGTGAATTTCCTCTTACTGCTAATATTTTTTTTTATTTCATTTCTTTTCAGCGTAACAGAATTCATAGTTTTGCACCACACCCAGTGCTCCATGCAATGCGTGCCCTCCATAATACCCACCACCAGGCTCCCCCAACCTCCCACGCCCCGCCCCTTCAAAACCCTCAGGTTGTTTTTCAGACAGGCCACCACCCTCTATTGGCAGTCTACAATCTTAAAATTTTTCTTGTCGTGTTCTTTTTTTCTATTCTCCTACAGGGAGTAATTTTTTAAGCCTTCATACTATGCTAGGTGCTATTGTAAGCAAATTTATAATTCCAATACAATTTCTAAAATTTTTGCTCTAGAAATTGATTTTGTGTGCTAGTTATATTTTTTTGATGTTAATATAATGTTCTGATGATAGAAAATATGGACTTTATTTAATAGCTTGATGGCCCTCACCCTCAACCATATTTCAAAGACATTTCTTTAGTCTATAACTTTACTTCTATTCCAGTAGGCACTCCTAAACATGATGGAATACTATAAATTGTTATAAAAGTCTTTCTTTTCACTTTCTTATTTTTGTTTATTCTTCATATTGTGGTAGCTTGGGCTTAAGTTATTAATTTTTTAAAAAATACCTATTTTGGTAGCCTATAATCTTGAAATGTTTTCCTATTTTTCTATTTTCCTACAATGGTTAAAAATCACAAATGAAGATTAACTTAAGAAACGACTCACACAGTAATTAAAATAGGCACATATTTCTTTTATTCTGAAACTACCAATAGTGGAAATTTATAGAGTTTTGCCCAGAACATTCTGACATCCCAAGCCACATCACAGAGATGTCAGGGGATGGAGAGCAATGCCATCTGTCAGTCCCTGGAGACATCTTCAAATAGGGTCAATGCAGGCCTAAGCATTCTTGGCCGTAATGAGGGAAAATTCATGAAAACATATTTTTCTTCATTTAGCTCCCATGTTTTTGAGCTTGGGAAGCTTCAAAGGAAACAAAAAATCATGAAACCATGCAAAATGAAATGATGAAAAATTCTGGTGAAAGTTTTGCACACTGAAATCAGCAAGTTATCACACGTATGAAGAAGTTGTCTAATATGAGTACTATCTTCATTGTGTTTCTCTCCACCATTTCTTTTGCCTTCATTTGACAACCTTATTTACATCGCTTCTGAGAAACTCAAGGGCCTGGAGACTGTTAGGAATTATGGTGAGGTTTCTGAGAAAGTCACACACAAAAACATTACCAGAAGGAGAAATAAAGCACCACTTTATTAATATCAAGGCCAGAACTCAAAGACTCTTATGTAAGACTATTTGGCAAAAGTTGGTTTATAGCAGAGACTTTGAACTTAAGGCCCAATTACGGCTTCATTTTCATCCTTTCAGACCACCATACTTTCCACTCCCTAAATCTGAATCCTGAGGAAAGGGTCAGGTTTCAGAGCAAGGTCTGATGCAAACTATGCTTCAGTTTTAGTAGAGTAGAGCTGGGACAGGGAAGGAAGATGCACTGGACCCACGGGATCTGTTTGCTATAGGACATGGAAGCCAGAAATCACCTAAGACAGGACGGAACTTAGATTTAGGTTCTTTGTGACACCTCAACATACCCAGCAGATAGATTTGTTGCCCAAATACTATCTGGCACATAAAATTAGCAACTTCTTCCTTTCAGGGTGGGTGACAAAACTAGAAAAAGAGAAGAGCATATGAGTAGCTGAAAAGGGGTAAAAATGTTCATTCTTCAACTTATCTCACTTTACATCTATACTTTAAGAGTGACAAGGAATGGGGTCGAGGCTATTAATCTCCAGAAATCCATCTATCCAGCCAGCAAGATGCCAAATACACTCTGACAAATATATTCTGACAAGTAAAATATCTCAATATGAAGTATTTTAAGTTTCAGTTTTCTCTGGAAGAAAGATTTCTAAGGGATCATTACAACCAAAAAGCATTAATTACCAATGAGATAAGCTGGTTGCAACAGTCGTTCTAATTCTCCAGTCCTACCACACCCACACTCTCTGAAATGTTACTTGAAAGCAAGTCTCTTCAAGGAATGAAATGTACTTCCCCACTCCTGAACTCCAGACTGGCCACGTGATATACTTGAGCCAACAGGATGCTGGTGGGAGTCACAGCATGCCAGCTCCAAGCCTGGGCCTCTACAGACCTTTCACATTTCCACTCACTCTCTTGGAACTCTGCCAACCCTATGAGAACAAACTGAGACTAGCCTGCTCCAGTATGAAGGACGAACAGGAAAAGCGCTGAGTCATTCCAGGTGAAGCCATATTAGACCAGTCAGCCCACCTGCCACCTCACAGTGGATCAGCCATGCATGACCAAGGCCAGCTGAGATTATCGAGGCCAGACCCAGATCAAAAGGATGACTGAGAAGACCCATGGACTTAAGAACAACAATAAATGTTTACTGTTTTATGTCATTGGTTGTGTGGGTATTAGTTCAGTGGCATCATTATAGCAACTGATGAATTATACATCTTCAAGATTCAGGCTGGATGTTAGCTACTACAGAAGACTGATCCTGAACCTACAGCCTGGGTTAAATCCTTCTCTCCTGGGTTTCCAAAAACACTCTGGGCATGCCCTTATCTTAACTCTTAAAAGTATCTAGCAAGCAAAACTGGGGTCTTCACTTTATCTCTTCCTCGTCTTCAGCCCATTTGATTCAACTTCCACCGTTCTTATTGGAATTCGCTCTTATAAGAATCTATCATTATGAACAAGTCACTAACTTGTCACTGACAGTAACAAGTTCTTATCTCACTTGACCACTTTGCATACTTAGAAACAACTAAATACTCTTCTTGAAACATCTTTTCTTTATGGTACACATATGCAATTATAACTTGACTTTAATTTCTGCAAATTTTTAGTGATCTCTCTTTCGTTTGCCAAACTGTAAAGTCAAGAGTGGAGCCTTCTCTCCTTTTTCTAGCCCAGAGTAGGCTTCAGTAAATAACTGAATGAATGCATCCGGATAACACTTACCATCATTACTACAAAGATCACTTTCATGCATTGATCTTAGCCCTAGAGCATAAGCTTCCAGATTTCAGGGGAAATGAGCTATTTCGTACCTTGAGTGTCTAGCTGAGGGCCTGACTTTTACTAAAAATAACAGTTAAAATTTATGGAGTGCTATTTTAAGTACATGTAAAGTGTATCTTTACATATACTATTGTGTTTAATCCTCAAAATAACCTTTGGTATATAGAATTTTCCTGCATTTTATGGGTAAGAAAAAATGAGGCACTAGAAACTTCACAAATATTCATTAAATTGAACCATGTGTTCTAAAGGCAGACATACAGAAAAATGAATAGCTACTCATAGATGGCTGGAGTTTTCTCAAGGAGGTGACAAATCCCATCCCTGTCCATCTCTAGGGGTATATTGTGTTCATTCTGTAGTCTCTTCCTTGGACTAGTTCAGGTATATAGACCATTTTGTGTTCCCGATTCCTCTACCTGGTCTCACCAGAGTGCCTTTCTATCCTCTGCTTCCTCACTGGATTCATCAAAGTAAAATGTCTTTGTCCAGCCAGCTCACTGTTCTGATGGATTTCTTCTGCTCTTTTCACTTCAAGATCTGGTCATCACTGTACCCCAAGCCATGCCTGGTGCACATAAATATTCATTAATTAGTGAATGACCCCTTAATTTCCTAGAAAAAGACTTTCTTTTTTTTAAGATTTTATTTATTTATTTGTCAGAGAGAAAGCGGCAGGCAGAGGGAGAAGTAGGCTTCCCACCGAGCAGGGATCCCAATGCAGGACTTGATTCCAGGATCCTGGTCATGACCTGAGCCAAAGGCAGACACTTAGCCAACTGAGCCACCCAGGCATCTGGAAGGAGACTTTCTTGACTATCAAAAAAGGAAGGAAGGAATTTTTCCCAAGTTTAATGATGTAGTTTGCCCTTTGCTACATGCAGACAACAACCCAAACTATAGAACAAATGTAAAATTCGTGTTGCCTTTTTTCATGGTTACGATGTTTGTGTGCGCATTAGATTTAAAACTCCCTGGAACAGGAGTTAAATCTGGTTACTCAACTTCAAACCATAGACCAGATTTCAAAATGAGCAGATAGAAGTTTGCTGATTACCCATTTACCTAGATAATGATGATGAAGAAGAAAGGATAGCTTAGTAAATTATCCTGCTTGGGAATTACTGCAAGATGGCAGAGAGACACTATCAAATGTGAAATCAGAAATTATAGAGTTGGCAACAGACCAAGATTTTTTGGAACTAATCCTTACTTTTACAGAATATACCAGTTTTAGAAAGCCTCTTGATCAATAGGACTTTTCCCCCCTCCATTCTCTGTCTACTGATTTAATATCAGAGTCCATTTAAAATTCCCTCCATCATTTTCAGATCAGGAAGGAAACTGCATACCTCAGGAACCAATTAAAGCTTAACTTAGCTCCTTCTGACCATCCCTCAGCAGCTGCTCCCAGAGAAAGCTGGAGAGAGCTCAAAGAAAAGCTGCCTTGGAACACAATCACCTACTCACCTGGAAGTCATGGACCCCGTCCTTCTGCGTCTGCTCTGCCAAGGGCCCTGGCATTACTCTCTGAATTGCGATTTCATTCTACTTGAGTGGGGCATTCTGTAGCGGGTGCTAAGGGGAATTTAGAGAATAGATTAGACATGGTTTTTACCCTCAGGAATCTCACAATTTAATGAAGGAAATCAGATAAACACACAGTCAATGAAGAGAAAGTAGATACATATGTACACATAAAAATATTGATTTAAGTTTGGGAAAGAGGAGGAGATAGAGGCAAAGGATTTAGATGTTAATCAGGAAAGTCTTTGCAGCCTTCACATGTATGCATCTAAATGGAAGGAGAGCTCTCTGTGTGCCAAAAGAATGTGGACAGCTGTTCCAAGGAGAGATTCCATATCCCCTCCCCCTCAAAAAAAAAAATGGCTGGAGAAGCAACTCTGTGCTCATAGACTGTAAATCATGTCCACATGACTGACCACCTGGGTCATTGAATGATGCCATGGAGATACTTCCACTTGGCCTTCTACTAATCTGGGATTAGCCAATTTTGTATGTCCTATATTTTCTGTCCCTGCCAAATAGTTGATCTTTCATTAAAGACATAAGACTGGTAGGTTTGACAAAATGCTTAAGTTGCCCATTGTTGGGGAGGAATGTGTACTTTCATATAGGGGGATTCAAACCGGATATTTGGTCTCCTATAGGCTATATTTCTCTGGAATTTATGGCCAGCACCATGCTTGTTTTTTGGCTTAGGATGGTATGCATAGAAAGTAGCAGCCTCAGCTTTGTAGAAATGCTGCAGAGCCCCTGGGAATCCCAGAGATGATCACCCAGAGGCCTGCTTAGCCCTCTGTTACATTCCTACATTTCTCACATCCTGTTGGAATCACATTATCCCATTGAACAAACAAAATAAGGCAAAATAATTGGTGTCTTTGGGCATCTGATGAATGTTGGTTTTTTTTTTTTTTCCAGTTTCCAGCTTTTATGGGTTAACTCTCTCTCCCTGTTTCTCTCTCTCTCTCTTTCTCTGTCTCACCACCCCCCTCTTTCACTTTTTTCAGTCTGATCAAAGATTGTTTTTTCCTCCTTGCTTGGTGGGGGGATCTGGGGGAGAAGAGACAGATGGTATCGTTTGCAAAAGGAAAGCTGAGAAGTCACACATATATCTTTCAGCTTTGTGGCAAAGCCGATGCCAAGATTCTTGCTTGAAGTGTGTACTGCGATGCAGGCACCGAGGCAGACCAGAAAGGGTGAGGCCCGCCGAGGAGGGCAGTGGAATAAATTGCCGTGGGCTGATCCAACAGCAGAACATGGGAGCGATTACATTTTGGCAGCTATTTTATTTTTCCCTTATGGAGTTTCAGACCTGTCCTGTACACTGAGATAGCTTTCATCTGGTGAAAACTTGTGCCGTGTTTAAACTTCCTTCAGATCTGTGGCGTTGGAGGGGAAAAAAAAAAACAAAAAACCCAGCACAGCCCAGAACACACTGAAATGATGTCGCAGGGTGGGAGAGGGGCAGTAATTGTGCCCAGATAATGTTGTCATACTTTGTAAAGCCTTTAATTCTGGAATTTATTTATTAATGATGCATGGGTTATTACCCACCATCTGTCTTGCGTTAGCAGTGGGCTGTTTCAGATTATGGTAATGTGTTTCTGATTGGAGTTGTGTTGAAAGCCAGAACAAGGCAGCTCATGTGCAGTCCTCTTTGAGGCCTGCTGTTTTCAATTCCTCTTCACAGAAAGGGCTTTTATTTGATTTGTTATGGGGATTTTTTCTTCTGTTGCCAAAACAGCTGCAAGCCTGGAAGGGAATAAGACACTGGGCCACATCAAACTTGTTAGTTTGTAAAAAAAACAAAAAACAAAAAACACACACACACACACACAAAAACCCCAAAAACAAACAAACAAACACAACAAAAAACCCCCCACTGGAATGTTCCAGGAACCACCCCCCCAAAAAAAAGAGAGAAAGAAAGAAGGAAAGAAGAAAGGATGTGAGAAAGTAAATGGAAAGTATGGGAAGAGAAAAGAGAAAGTTCTAGTGGCCTTTTTGATTGGCTTTCCTGTCAAGAATCTACCAACATATTTTGCTGTTTAACGTATTAATTTATTACGCTCATTCACACCAAACAGAATGACCTTCTTCTGAAAAGCTTCAACAGTCTTTATGCTAGGGCAAAGAATAAATAAAAGTCCCCAATGAGCTAGCCACCCTCCTTCAGTCATCAAAGTGAACACCCAGTAAATAAGCCTGATTTTTTTTTTTAATTACCGGAACAGATTCAAATTTGTTCATGAATGGGGAAAAAAAAAAAGAGGAAATAGGTAACAGGCAAGCATCCCCTTGCCTGATGTGAACATTCACCCTGATCTGAGTTCTTTGTCCCTGTTTCTCCCTCATCGGCTTCTGGGTTCTGCAAACTATTTCTGGACCATGCTGTCCACCAGCAATGTTGAAGGAAATGCTCTGTGTCTTCCCTGTCCAATAGGGTAGCCACAAGCTACATATGGCTATTGAGCACTTGACATGTGGTTAGAGTGACTGAGGAACTAAATTTTTAATTTTATTTAATTTTAATTAATTTGCATTTAAATAGCTACATGTGGCTAATGGATACCATATTAGAGAATACAGTTCTAGGATTAACTAAATAAGGGCAGAGGCTGGTTTTTTTCCTGCTGATACAAACTAACAGGCAATGGATGCGAGCCTATGGTTATGGCCAACTTTTAACCTAAAGAATTGGGTTGAAAGAATCTTCCCTAATGTATTATTCAAGGTTAGTACCATTAAGGCTTCCTCCCAAAAGGCTGCTGACAAGTTTTTCCTTAAGTCCAGTGCATAAAGGCTTCCATCTATTCAAATACAGGCTTATAGGTAAGCTTAATGTTTGTATTATAAACAAATAAACCATGAAGAACTATAACCAAAGCTCACAAATAATAACAAATCTACTAATGCGGGGGATATTCAAGAATTGTTTTAACTTTGCTGGTGACAATTCTCTCCATTCATATTAAACAGACATTATTTGTGGAACACATGATATGTTTACAAAAAAGCCCCAAACCATGTGAAATTGACTTTGTATACACAAAGACTACATGGTCCAGATACTTTAGAAATTATGGGATATTTGTTAAAACTTATGTTTGGGGTTTTGTTGTTGTCAGCCTGCTTTTCCACAGCTTTTCCATTGTTGGAGAAGAGGCTAAAGAGAGAGATGATGAAATAAAGAGACGTAGCAGGGACAAACTCTGGGCTCCCCATTCCTTGATGGCCTCTGCCACCCAGACTCCATTTCTTAGCCACTTTGTGGTTGTTTGGCACCATGGGAACAGTTCATGCAACTGGGTTTTAGTGGAAATAATGCAGGCCATGTCCAGACCTGACATTCATGTGGTTTCTGCATAATTCTTTTGTCTGATGCAGGATATAAGCAAAGACCCAGGGTTCTAGAAGATGCTGGCTACGTGAAATGAATCTCGATCCCTGAATGACAGTTTATGGTAACCGTGATTTGGGAGATGTGTTTTGTAAATTAATACACTGACCGATACAAACAGACATCTTGGAGAAGGAGCAGTCAGGATAAGCAGTATGTTCCATAGTGTGATCTTATTAATTGTTCTGTCCCTTAACTCGACTTTACTGTCAAAATCTTTTTCTTTTTTTGAAAAGTTTACCCAGAGTTGCTTATATTCAGGGAGAAAAACTTCTATTTTCCAAGTAAAGAAGATGCTAAGTATGAAATACAAGGTCAATGTATTTAATATCTATTTTTTAAAATGTAGGACCGCTATGCAGATGATTAGCTAAAACACTCTTTCCAGGTAGTCAAGTCCCAACGACAAGCCAAATATATGCCTAAGTAGGATAGGCCCTCTGAGAACATTATCTGCATTGCCATAAAAAATGATCAGGGTTTTGTTCCTGAGGCTTTGAGACTTTTTTGGGTTCCTCCTACCATCCTTCCTTCCTTTTGGATACTTTCACTCTTGGCAGTTCTGCCCCTTACAACTTCCCACCCGCTGGATGCTCTTTCTCAGCTTATCCCATTCAGATGGATGACTCAGCCGGATGGCCTGCTTGGCTTCTTATTTTGGATTCTCCATAATATCCTGCCTAACTTCTATATACTGAGCATGTGGGCCTGTCCTCTCTTGTCCTTCACTGGCCTGAACTTCTGGTAAATCACATTCTCAGCTCAAATCCTGTCTCTATCACATCTGCTCATCTGGAGTGAAGGCAGGGGTTCAAACTAAATCATAATCAGAAAGTTCCTGAAAGGGTGTTAGGAATGTTTGTGCCCTGCTCACAGTGTGATGATACTTGGAGTTGGGAACTTGGGGCATTAGATGAAGTGCTCATGATAGGATTAGTGCTTATATGAAGACACACCGGAGAGATTTCTCTTTCTCCTCACCCGTGGGCAAAGAAGTCGTGTGAACACATGGCAAGATGGCAGCCATTTACAAGCCTAGAACAGAGGCCTCGAAATGCAGCCTACCTTGCTGGCACCTCCATCTTGGACTTCCCAGCCTTCAGACTGTGCGAAATAAATGCCTGTGTTTAAAGCTCCCCAGTCTTTGGTATTCTGCTGTGGCAGCCTGAATGGCCTAATACAGCAGGCAATTAAAACAAGGAAAGATCGTTATTTTATCTTACTGATGATGGTTTATAAAGTAAATATGGACGACATGCCATCCAGGATGTGGAGGTTCTATTGGCTGTTGTAGACTATTATACAACACCATGGAAACGTTAAATTTCAGTTTAGGATTTGCCCTTTTTCTAGAAATGACATTGACTGTACTCCTTATTAATGTTATTTAACTTTTTACAAATTTTGATACGCCTCATTAAATTTCAGCTTATATAATGCATTCTTATCTTATTCTGTTATCACTAAGACAAACTATTGATTAGAACTAAAAACATCTCTGTTGTTTTGTCTCCAAGGTATAGTGGGTAGATCTATCATCTTATCCATATATTAAGAGAGCCTATAATATACATTAATATATATTTTAATTTGGAAGATTCCTTATAAGTCACAAAATGGATCTGAAGCTTATTTGAGTTGCTAAAGCAACCTCTTGTAGTCAAAATATAAGGTGATACTCCTATATAGACTATATGGACAAATCAAGGATACCCCAGAACAATTCTCCAAACCCAGTTAGAAACATTGCGTTATATTAACCAGTGAGATTCTGGAAAAATGTAGAGGGGGACCATTTGTTATACTGATATGCAATGGTACCAAAATGTGTTATGATCACGAAAGAGCAGTTTGTTGGAATAAAAACTAAATTTAAAGATCAAACATTTAAAGTCTGGAAAGACTAACTAGTTAAAATTTTTAAACCTTATTTCTGTGTATCGAATGATAATGCCCACTGAACAGATGGAGGCAGGAAACTTTAGGTCTGTGCCCACATCTATGGAAAAGCAATATAAAGCAGGAGGCCTGCAGTCAAGCTATCTTTTAAAGGATATTGGCATATCAGTAGCTTGAATCATATATCATGTTTCCAATTTAGTGACATTTTTACATTTACCGAATAAATTACTGAAAAGCACCTTGTATTACTTTGATAATCAAATTATTATGGAATACATATTTAGACAACATTTTATCATTTTAAAGCTTCCTTTTTTTAATATTACCAAAATGCTAAAAAGCCTGCAAAATCCCACAATTAACTAAATATAGAAAGCGGACAGAAATAAACTTCATGAATTTTAAGTTTAAAAAATGTCAAAATATAAACCCCAAAGTAAATGTTCCCATAAGGATAGTTTTATCGGCACTGGAATCATTTGCTTTATTTATTCAAATGTTGAATATAGAATTGAAGGAAAGAATGAACTCAGGCCAATTAATGTTTCTTAGCCTCAAGATATATAGAAAAAGTATGAAGTCTCTAGCATACCCAAGTAGTGGTTAGTTAGGCTGCTCTTTGGACTGTTTGTCCTTTTTTCACCCTTGCCTCTCTGCTTCCGAGATGTTGATTCCTGTAGGCTATCTATGATGGGCCCCATTGATGTTGGATTCTTCCACTTGGATTCAGCTAGTGGGCGACACAGAGGGGACTGGAAAACATGAGCACAGAAGGAGCCGTTCATCTTTCCCTCATGTTCTTTGACTCTAGCAGCCTCCGTACGTAGCCATGTCCTCCATATTCTCTCACGTGACAAAACCTGCCATGATTCCATATTCTTTGTGGAATTTTTGAACCCCAAGCAGATCCTGGTTAATTAACTCTTGGCTTTATGCCTCTGTCAAGGAGCAGCAACAGCTTCCTCTTTGTTTAATCACTGGCTTTTCCCAAGATACCCTGGTACAGCTCCCCAGCTCTTCCCTGGCTTACCCAGATTATATTCTCATTGTTTTAAATTCTTACAGAGACTGGTTGGAACTTAACTGATGCGTTAACTGTATTTCCTCTAAGATGGAGAAGTTTACTACTGCTTGTTAGCTCCCCTACAGAGACAAATATAAAGACATATGGTGGATGTGAAAGGAAGTACAATAAAAAAAGTATTCCTGTAAGGCTAAAGAATTCAATCTCTCATTTCAAGAAATTCACTGCCTAGATTATATCAAGACAATATTATTTCTTAATATACTACAACTTACTAGAAAATAGATAAGTCCACCCTTACCTTACTCCAAGACAATCCAAAACTTGAAGAACTTAAACGGACTTTATTATAATATTCTATACCCCTAAAGCCACCTTGTGTTGGTTAGACAGTTTAGGTTATCATCTGGTATAAGTTTTGAGGGCAAGTGATCTCTGTAAAATAGCATTTCCTTTTTTAACTACCAAAGGCAGAAAATGAGGTTCAGGGACCTACATTACAACCCAAACAAATTAATCCAAAGGGGGAAAAAAAACACAATAAAATAATAGAGTAATATCAGGTTTTTGATGTAGTACAGCAGATGAGGAAGATTTTGTAATATCTTAGCATCTTTAACTTTACATAAAATCTTAGGTGGTGACATTATGGAATCATCAAACTAAAAATTAACCGAACACTACTGGGTGTCTATGTATAATCTTCTACTGTGAATGCTTTAATAAAGCCCAAGCATTTATATTTCATCCATTAACCTCCAATATTGTTAGCTTCAGTGTCCTCTTTGGTAATTACATCAAGAAAAGTCTCAAGCATGTTTATCCTACTTTTTACTGTTAATTAACCACTTGTTTGTTTAGTGCCTACAGTATTATTAACACATACATATGTACATATACATATATATACTTATGTGTTTTTCTAAGCAGTCCAAATTATTTTGTTAAATAGAAATCTAATCATTTCCATGATTAATACCATTTTCTGTCTGAAAGCCTTCCATAATGGCTGCTAATAAGATGAAACAGGAAACATCAACAATGGAGCCACAGGAACTCTTGATTATTGCTGGCAGGAATGCAAAATGAGTTACTTTGGAAGACAGTTTGGCTGTAACTTACAAACCTAAATGTACTCTTACCTTATGATCGAATAATTTAGCTCCTTGTATTTTTCCAAATGAGTTGAAAGTTTATGTATACCCCAAAACCTGCACATAGAAATTTATAGCAGCATTGTTCATCAACACTAATACTGGCGGCAACCAAAATGTCTTTCAGTAGGTGAATGAATAAACAAACTGGTAACTACAGACAATGGAATGTTATTGAGCCCTAAAAAGAAATGAGCCATCAAGTCGCAAAAAGACGTAGAGGAAACATAAATGCATATTACTAAGTTAAAAAAGCCAATCTGGACAGTCTATATACTGTCTGATTCCAATTATATGACATTCAGGAAAAGGTGAGAGTTAAAAGGTAAGAGTACTGGAGAGGGTAAAAAGATCAGTGGTTGCCAGGGGTTTAGGGGAAGGGAGGGATGAATAGATGAAACACAGAGTATTTTTAGGGCAGTGAAGATAGTTTGTATGATACCATAATAAAGTGTACATGTTTATCATACATTGGTCCAAACCCATAGAATGTACAACAGCAAGTGTGAGCCCTCATGTAAGCCGTGGAGCTGGGATAATGATGTGTCAGTGTCTGCTCACGATTAAAACAAAGGTGCCACCTTGGGACGAGATCTAATTTGACTATCTTCTGTATTCATGTAAAACTCCAGTTTCTCTCACACTGTGTTCCCTGTTGTCCACACTGGGTCATTCCGTGAGGAATGAAAAATCTTTACTTATGTTTTGTCCAACTTTATTTAGCAGCCTCTTTAGGTGCATATGTAATATTCATGGTTTTCATGATTTGTAAGCAGCCCAGCCCAGGCTTATACCTGGAATGATTTATAATAACTGAAGCCTGGATTTGTATCAGACAAGCAGAGGTGCTAGCCTGTGATCAAACACAGTCTATGATCCCAAATCCACAGCTCAAAGCAGTTTTCATCCTGTTCTTTACCATCTAACCTTTCTATTATATTCAGGGTTAAGCCTGAATGAAGGCTTGGCTAAAATCAAAATGGCGTCTCCCACATAGTAGGTGTTAAATCTTTTTTTTGGATTAATGACTTGCATTTCCATCTGCCATTTTTCCTTCTCTTAAAAGTTTCCTGTACGTCTTTCGTATTTTTTCTCATGCACGAGTTTTGCTTCAGTGTGTCTCACAGAATGATTATCTGTTAGTGTTTCCTAACAAATTAATCTCCTCTTTCAGTAAATATAAATACCAAGTGCTCTTCTTGAATTCTCGAAAATTCAAAATAAATAGTGTAACCACAAAATAAACTCAATAGAATTTTAGAGGGTAAAAATTTTTCATTTTAATTTGAAAGATATAAATTCATTTATTATTATTTAAGAAACAAATTAATTTTTCTCCTTTGTTCTTATGATAGCTATGTAAGCACTGAGTTTGCTTGTTTGTCATAAGAATTCCTTCCTGAGGCTGTATATAACATAGTGCATTCTGGCCATGTAGACCAAACATGCTTGCTTTATTTTAGAGCCAGAAATATAGTAAAACTGCACATGTTATATAACAACATATCACATATTTTACAGATCACAGAATATGTTAATATGTTGAATACTCTTTCTTTCAATTTTCCTTGACACCCCTCTCTGCCTGCCCCCGCCCCACACACAAATTCTGCTATGCTCCATCAAGGTTGTGTCCTCCCTCTTCAGCAAATTGTGAACTTGCTTAGAGGTGTACTGACTAACTGAAAATCATGTGCTGAAATCTGTCCAAAAGTACCATCTTAATTGTGAAGACTTCATATACTTCATTTCTGATAATTGCTCCAATTTCCTATACATGTCGATAAAGATTTAATAGTATAAACCACAGGAAATTTTTTTTCTGATTTAATTAGAAAGAAGAATGTGTAACCTCTCACTTCTGTTTGTTTTCTTCTGTTTTCCAGAATTTTTAATTAGTTCTTTCAGAAACCTGAGATTTTAAAAGAGACATTTTGGCTTCAATTGACTTTAAAATCAATACCAAGATTTTGGGGGATGGCATTTTTTAAGATTATTTGCACAGTTTTAAACAGAGCATTTAAGTCTGGTACAATCAGAACTGAGTCTATCATAGAGTTTATCTTTTATATGTCATGTTGACCAAATATAAGTTTTAAAATTATGAATTCTGGATGAATGCTTCAGCTTGGAAGAGATTCAAGACATGGTCTAGTATAAACTTAAATGGGAAAAAAAGTGATACAAAAATACAGATAAATCAGACACTTTTTTTAAACAAAGTCTTAAGATGGAGAAGTTGAGAAAAAAATCTGGTTAACATACTGCTGGATTGATGGTGGTACCAACTGAGGGAGAAAAAGATAATGAGGAGAAAGCAGATGAAAAGAGTTCACAGAAATGTTGGGTCATCTCATGGACTGGTCTCCAGTAAGGAGTCAGGATCCAGATCCTCTTGGGGGAAGTTAAATCTCCAGCACAAACTGTTTGATTAACTGAGAATGAAGAAGTTACTGCAATCACAGGGAGTTAGGTCAGGAAACCAGCTCAAGGAAAGTAGCAACTAATAGCCTAAAAGCAGACTACAGAGAAATCCAGAAGCTATGGTTATCTCTTCCCCACAGCTGGGCATTTGAATGACTTCGCTCATTTATGCTGGGCAGAGCATCTCGGTCTTCGAACCCATCCCTATTCTTTTCATTATATCTCTTCTTCTAACTTAAAAGAATTTGCTAATTTTGAACTATATTCTAACAATAGTCAATTTTTTTGGTTCATTCAATGCATTTTATTAAGCACCTATTAGGTGCCCCGCACTGATGGTCCATCAGTGAACCACTCAGAAAAAAAAAAATCTTACTGACATAGAATATTGCAGTTTGAGAGATAGTAGGTGAACATATATTTTTCCTTCATATATGCATAAATATATATAACATAGAGATATAATTTACATATTTGTGCATTTGTGTGTGTATGTGCGTGTGTGTGTGTATAAATGCCAAGGAGGAGAATACAGCTTGGTAAAGCAGATAAGGAGTGTTGGAGGGGAAGATTTGCTATTTAAACAGGGAAATCAGGAAGGATCTCTCCAATAATGTCAATAAAGAAAGAGAGGGAACAAATTGTGTGGACATCCAGGGAAGAGGATCCCAGGTAGAGTAAAGAAAGAGCATGCCAGGTAGAGTGAACAGAAAATCCAAAGGCATCAAGGCAAATGTGCTTGGGGCTGTTGAGGAACTTCAGTGAAGGCAGGGTGATGAGAAGGTTGACTGAGGAGAAAGAAATAGAATATGGTGGGGTGCCTGGGTGACTCAGTCATTAAGCGTCTGCCTTCAGCTCAGGTCATGATCCCAGGGTCCTGTGATCGAGCCCCGAATTGGGCTCCCTGCTCTGCGGGAAGCCTGCTTCTCCCTCTCCCACTACCCCCTGCTGTGTTCCCTCTCTCGCTGTCTCTCTCTGTCAAATAAAGAAATAAAATCTTAAAAAAAAAAAGAAAAATAGAATATGACGACAGGAAGGTAGTGAAGGGGGGGGTCTGTGGAAAGTCTTGGAAGCCATGGTGTTTGTTCCAAAACCATTAGAGAAATTTAGCAGAGCAGAGACATGCTCAGAGTGAGATTTGAAGGGGTTGCTCCAGCTATTGTACTGAGGATCCATGGAAAGGGGCCAGGGGCAGGAGCAGGGAGACCAATTAGGAGGCCAGTTAAAAGGCCTTCTGCTCAGCTTCCAGGGGCCCTTTTCGAAATCAGAGTCTGTAGACCCATCTTCACAAACGTGAAAATGCGCCTTCTGGTGCTGCTGAATGGCCAAGAACAGAGATAGGAAAAACACAAAATCACATGGGTTCATCTGAAGTGGAACGATGGGATTTTAGAGAGAAAAAATATTCAAGGAACAAGGGCGAACTGCTGACACTGAAAAGTTCAAAGGTCACTCAAGTTTATATTTCACATCTCTAGCCTTTCAAGTAGATCAAAGGTGCTTGCCTTTGTGTGACTGATTCATGGGGCTGCCAGATGACCACATATGGTGGGGCAGCCTCTATTTTATGAGCCTGCCCTGCCTGCTGTTCTCCTCAGGGGTTCTGACTTCCTATTTACCCTGCCTGTCTTATCCTCGCTGCTCATTGCAGCATGGGGGAAGAAGGAAAACTTTGATTTGGGATTTTCAGGGGATGCTGCAAATTTTGGGTGACCAAATTATAAGATAAGTGTTTTTTCACTCTACAAAAGATTATATAAAATTTCCAAAAAAAAAAAAAGTTTCCAAGAAAATCCCTTGGGGGGGTGGTGAGGGGGGCTCCAGAAACCCTGGATTTGAAACACCTTGATCTGATGCCTAGCCAAACATCCCTATTGGTCTCAGCCCCTGGAAACCTCAGTCTTCCTTTCTAGCATGGCAAAGTCGATGCATTACCTGTGTGTGAAATTTGGAAGCATCGGGGAAAAAGTAAGGAAGGGACTACAAAGTAGAGAGGAAGAGTTGAAGAAAGGGAACAGGGACTGTTATGATAGCATTTATATATGAAGTTTTAGTTGCAGAGTGCTGTTTCCATACAAAATGAGTTCGTAGACAATTTTAACTCCCCAAACAAACTGTATCACTAGAAATAAATGTTAGAAAAGCATTTTCAATATTCCTTCACCACTTTATTTCTTACCAAAATTATACATTTATTTAGTCTTTAAAGGTTTTTAATTAAGTGAAGTGAATTTTCTGTGCCTAATGTAACATTATATGTCAACTGTACTAAAATATTTATGTAATCTTGGGCTTGGAGATCCAAGAAGTTAGTGAATGATTGATTCTCCAAAAAAAAAAATCATACTTCTGTAAAATTTTTGACTTATTATTGATGTGATATTTATTCACAAAATATTACAATTACAATGCATTCTGTGGTATCTCAAGTCTTTTTTTTTTTCTGAGAGAGACAGTGTGTGTGTGCAGGTAGGAGGGGGCAGAGTTAGATGGAGAGAGAGAATCTTAAGCAGGATCCATGCCCACCACGGAACCCAACTCCGGGCTCCATCACACGACCCTGAGATCATGACTGGAGCTGAAATCAAAGAATCAGATGCTAAACCGCCTGATCCATCCAGGTGCCCCTGGTATCCTGAGTCTTACGCATTGGGTCTTAGCTTTTCACCTAAAGGCAGCTCAGCCTACTAAATACACACTCCCTCTAATGTGTTGTTGTGAACAGTTCAAATAAGTAACTTTCTGAGCATGTCCTGCTTATCCTTCTTGCCCTTTGGTTGAATTTCCTAAGCGTTCCCCAGACTTTACTCTTTCTTGCATTTCATGATGCTTCTACAGAGGAAACTCCCCTCCCTAAGTCACCTGGGATCATAGAGATCATTAGACTCATCTCATGCAACTGTCAGCCTTCTGCCATTCCCAGTTAGGGCTACCCTACTGAAAACCTGACTGAAGCCCAGTGACCCTCCACACGACCTCATGGCACTAGCTGCAAGGAAGCACATGCAGGCACCTGAGTGTCAGCTCAGTCCCCCGAAACCAGGCTGTGCTGAGGAGCAGCAATGAACACATACGTGTGCATGTCTCAAGAATACCCCAGCAGTTTCTTGGCTTCTCACCATTGGAAGCGTTCGTGAAAAATAGGTACTAAAAAATAAAAGACAAGGACATAAAGAATAAGCTTCAGAATACCAAGCAAAAGAAATTAGAAGCATGGAGATCAAAGTGATTCAAAAGCGATAGAAACAGGAGAGCCAAATTACTAAATGAAATATAAAAGGAAAGAAGCGAACACTGTGTCCCAGAATGTATCTGGTACAGAATGGTCGACACCAAGTCTGAATGAAGTTATCAGACTTTAAGGATAGTAATAACTCTTCTCGACATCATATAAAATTTTTAAAAAGGCGCTGGAGGCGGGTGGGGGAGAACTTTAACATTTGGGGTAGTTTCAGTCTTCTCCATGGCAATATTTAGGGATGGAATATTGTCTTAAAAAGAAAAAGGTCTATAAAGCTATTCAAGAAAAATAGCATGACCCAGTAGTCTTCAACTGAACTAAATTCGTCTTGTGTAAAGGCAAGAGACATTTCAAGATTCAAGAAAGATAGTATTTATGAATGTTTCATTAAAAAATTTTATTCACTGGGGTGTGTCGGTGGCTCTGTTGGTTAAGCATCTGACTCAGGATCTCAGCTTAGGTCTTGACCTCAGGGCTGAGTTCAAGTTCCATGTTGGGTTCCACGCTGGGCATGGAGCCTAATTAAAAAAAAAAAAGCAATGGTTAGTGCTGTGAAGTGTGTAAACCTGGAGATTCACAGACATGTACCCCTGGGGATAAAAATACATTATATGTTTATAAAAAAATAAAAAATTAAATAAAACAAAAACAAAAACAAAAACTTAGTCACAAAATCTAAACAATTAAGAGTTAAATCAAAATAAACAGCTGAGAAATATTAAAGTCCTTCTAAGAAAGAATTAAGGCCAAATACCAATTATCATTACAAAAGAAAATACAATGCTATAAACCTTAAAATGTAGGGAAACAAAAAAAATGTAGGGAAATTCTAGCAACAGTTGGGAGCTGCTAAGTGTGGTGAGGAAGCTGGGAGAATGTTAATTGCTCTAACTTTAATTTTCATTAAGAAATGAAGATTTGGGGGGCATTTGGCTGGCTCAGTCAGTAAAACACGTGACTCTTGATATGGGGGTCATAAGTTCGAGCCCCACATTGGGTGTAGAAATTACTTTTAAAAATTAAAAAAAAAAAGCAATGAAGATTTTTGTGTAAAGACATGCATCAAAATGCATTCCCTGAAAACAGGAATAAAACTTCTTTCCTAGGCCTCATACTAATGATACCAAAACCAAAAATGACCATTTAGTAGATCATAAACTTCACTGAATTCTAAAAAATTAATGTCTCGTTTTAATGTCAGGCTTTATTGAACAATGATAAAAAAAAGACTCACAGTAACAAAAGCTAGACGCAAAAGAAGAAATTCAACAAACTCGGTATTTCACAATTTTGTTAAATCACTATTATTGAGCCAAAGAGGAAACCTAAAACTTGACATTGAAGAGTATCTAGAGATGAGAAGCAATGAAAACATGCCAGAGTGTCGAGATACAGTATGGCATAGAGAAAACTTTATAACTATGGGGACACAAGAAAGAATCAAAATAAATTAAACCAAGTTAAGAAGTTAGATGTTGAACTATCAAATGCAACTTAGAAAAGGAAATGAAATAATTTAATATAAATGAAAGAAAATGCATTAGAAGATGGAGAAACAGAGAACTAATAAATTCAGGACCTTGAATACATTCACCATCTTGATGTATGTTACAGTTTCTTTCATATGAAAAATGATGACAAACAAGTTGTCTCCCCAAATTTGATTCAGAGCAACATTTCTTTGAAGCTATATCATCTTATTTAAAGAACATCTAATGGTTCCTTATTTCTAATAATATAACATTTAATTCCATCTGCTTGTGCTGCAAAGCTTCCCACCACAATGTCCATTTCTAAATATCCAAATTAATTGTCTCTATTCCTCACACCAATCCTAACTCTCCCCTGTCCCCTTTTCTCCCCTTTTGAAGAGTCAAGTTTATTTAAATATAGCTTGCATACATGAAAATATATCGTTTTGGTAAGTATGAGCAATCATATAACTATCGCTATATAGCTATCACCATCATTGAGCTATAGAACACTTCCATCAAGACAAAAAATTCTCTCGCACCTGTTGAGGTCAGATCTCTGCCCCAATTCCCAGTGCACGGCAACCATTTTGATCTGATTTCTGTTCCTGCAATGTTGCTTTCTCCAGAATGTCGTATATATAGAATCATGCATTATGCAGCCTTTTTTGGTCCGGTTTCTTTTACTTAGCATAATGCTTTTGAGATTCACTTGTGTTATTTCAGTAGTTTATTCCTCTTTATTACTGAGTAGCACTTAATGGGCATCCAGGTGTTTCTGGTTTGGGGATATATAAACAAAGCTGCTATAAACATTTATATATTTGTGCATACATTTTGTGGACGTATGTTTTTATTTCTTTGGGGTAAGCATCTAGAAGTGGGACTACTGAGTTGTATAGTAAATGTATTTTAAATTTTATATGAAATTGCCAAATGTTTTCCAAAGTGTCTACCATTTTGCATCCTCCCCAAAACTGTATGAGTTCCAACAGCTCCACAGTCACACCAGCGTGTGGGCTTGCCTTTATTTTTTCCCACTCAAGTAGGTGTGTAGTGATGTTTCACTGAAGTTTTCCATTTGCATTTTCCTAACAACTAAAGATGTTGAGCATGTTTTTACTTACTTATTTGCCATCAATACCTCTTCTGTGGTGAAATATCTGTTCAGATCTACCTATTTCATTTTATTGAGCTTCTGATTATTGAGTTATAAGAATTCTTTACATATTCTAATAGAAATTTAGCTTCTGATTATTGAGTTATAAGAATTCTTTACATATTCTAATAGAAATTTTCTATCAGATATGTTTTAGCAAATATTTTCTCATAATCTGTGGACTGTTTCTCCCTACTAAGGGCAGCACTTGAAAATTTCATGAATTAAAATTTCTCAATTTTTTCATTCATGGTCATGATGTGTGTATTCAATTAAGAAATCTTTGCCTTGGGGTGCCTGGATGGCTCAGTGGGTTAAGCCGCTGCCTTCGGCTCAGGTCATGATCCCAGAGTCCTGTGATCAAGTCCCTCATCGAGCTCTCTGCTCAGCGGGGAGCCTGCTTTCTCCTCTCTCTCTCTCTGCCTGCCTCTCTGCCTACTTGTGATCTCTGTCTGTCAAATAAATAAATAAAATCTTTAAAAAAAAAGAGAGAGAAATCTTTGCCTTGCAGTTTTATTTCAGTTTTTACAATTAGTTCTATGATCTAAGGAATAGGTTAAGGTTCACTTTTTACATCTGAATGTTTCATGTTATAGCAGAACTTAATGGAAAAGCTCTCCTTTCTATATTTAATTACCTTGATAACTTTATAAAAATTAATTCATTGTATATGTATGTGTAGCTTTCCTTCTGGACTGTTTATTTCACTGATAGAAATATTTATCATCTACAAATGCCACACTTTCTTGATTACAATGAGTAATGAATCATCACCGAATAAATCATCCAAAATAGTTCTTTTGCTAGACCTTTGTTTCATATGAATTTAGAAAAAAGGTTGTCAATTTCTACCAAAAAGCCTGATAGATTGGGATTGCATTGACTCTATAAAGCAATTGGGGAAGAATTAGCATCTTAACAATATTGGGTCTTCTTTTTTTTTTAAGATTTTATTTATTATTATTTATTTGACAGAGATCACAAGTAGGCAGAGAGGCAGGCAGAGAGAGAGGAAGGGAAGCAGGCTCGCTTCCAAGCAGAGAGCCTGATGCGGGGCTCAATCCCAGGACCCTGGGATCATGACCTGAGCCAAAGGCAGAGGCTTTAACCCACTGAGCCACCCAGGTGCCCCAACAATATTGGGTCTTCTAATCATCATGGCATACCATCCAACTTTTTAGGTCTTCTTTAATTTTTCTCATCAATATTTTTTAGTTTTACACACACATTTTAGTATATTTATCTATATAAATATACTTAAACTATACATGTTTTGGTGTTATTTATATATAATGACAATTTAATGTCATTTTAAATGTAAATTGAATATCAATTTCCAATTGTTCATTTCTGCCATATAGAAATAGACTTGAGTTGTATATATTGATCTTGTACCCCTACAATATTGCTAAACTTTCCTATTAATTCAAACAGTTGTATGTAGATTTGGGGAGATTTTCTCTGTAGACAGTTGTATCATCTATGAAAAAAAAGTAGTTTTATTTATTCCTTCCCAATATGATGATGGCATTTGTTTCTTTTCCTCACCTGATTGTACGGGTAAGGCCTCTAGTGTGATGTAGAATAGAGGTGTTGAGAGTAGATATGCTTAACTTGGTCTCAGTTTTACAGTGAAAACAAAAATCTCTTAACATTAAGTATGATGTCAGTGTTTGTTTGTTTAGAAGCCCTTTACTAGTTAAGGAAGTTCCCTTCTATTTATACTTTGCAGGAATGGATGATAGATTCTGTTATATGCTTTTATTGTATATGTTAGGATTCTCCAGGGAAACAAAACCAGTTGGAAGGACATATGGACATATGTACCCATTTATTGGATGGAGATCTAGCTATCTTCTATATATCAATCAACTACCTATGAGAATGAATTATTTTAACCAATTGACTCACGTGATCTTAGAAACTGGCAAGTGCAAAGTCTGCACGATAGACAAGCAGGTTGGGGACTCAGAGAAGATTTGATGTCATAGCTCACTTCTAAAGGCAATGTGCTGGCCAAATTCCCTCTTCCTTGTGTGTATGTGTGTGTTAGGGGGTGTTAGTCCTTTTTTTTTTTTTTAATGCCTTCAGCTGACTGGATGAGACCCACCTGCATTATGGAATGCGATCTGCTTTACTCAAAGACTACTGATGTAAGTGTTAATCTCATCTAAAAATACCTTCACAGAAATGGATAGTGTTTTGATCAAGTATCTGGGTACCATGACCTAGCTAAGCTGACACATAAAATTAATCATCACTCTACACCTCATGTGATGATCATATGTGGTCTTTTTGTTTTTTTTCTATTTTAGTCCCTATATGATGAATTTGAGTGATTTTCAAATGTTTAACCATCGACTCCTTCTTGCAATAAACTGTATTTGGTCATGATGTAGTTGGACATTTCTTTTACATTGCTGGATTTGATTTGTTAATATTTTAAAGACTTTGTACCTATAGTCATATTAGTTTCCTACTGCTATAACAAATTACCACAAAGCTAGTGGCTTAACACAATGTAAAATTATCACCTTCCATCTGAAGTTCAGAAATGGTCTGAGCAGGTTAAAGTCAAAGTGTTGGCAGGGCTGCATTTTTTCTGGAGTCACAAGGGAATCTGTGTCCTTGCTGTTTCCAGCTTCCGTTCATGAGTGTTTCCTATCTTTGTAACCAGATACTTTTCACATGTTGATTTTACTTATTATTATGTTACTTTTTGATCATTCTAACACATGGGACATTGAGGCTCATTCTGTTGATGCGTTAGCACTCAAAAATACATTATTTTTCCTTGCTCTTTTTTGCATCTTACAGTTTTTAAAAATTGAAATATGTAAATTATATATAGAATAAAAAATGTTCCTGAGATAAACAGTTTTTAAATCTGAAAGTGGCCATGCCTTTTTTTTTTTTCCTGCCAGGTGATTAAAGTGAAGGTCTTGAGTCGGTCTAGTTAGTAGTTGAGATAGGTGAGGTAGGCAAGCAAAGTCTGGATTTTGTGTTGCTGCCATTAGTCCCAGTGCACCACCAGTTCAAATCTTGCAGTGGTTGCCTCACATTATATACTTAATGTGGGTCTCTTGTTGCCACAGTTTTGCTGTGTTCCCTCATTTTTAGAAGCTTTTGCATTAATTGTACAACATAAGAGTCTCTTTTCATGCTCTTGTGTGAGGAGCAAAAAACTTTCTGTAAGATAGTAAATAATTTAGCTTTTTAGGCTATATATGATCTGTCTCATATTCTCCTTTTGTTCTTTTTTTACAGTCCTTTAAAACCATAAAAGCCATTCTTAGCTCACAGGCTTTGCAAAAGCAGTTCCCCGGGTGGAATACAGTAGCCCACACTTGGCCTTTAAAAATGCATTACAATTTTAGTTGATCTTTTCTCAACCACCTGTAAGGCAGCCACCTCTTCCTTCCCTGTTCTTCCAAAGGTATAACCAGCTCATGACTCCCGTCTCTCTCAGAAGAGCTTGTCCCTTTTTGCAATTCAGTTTCCTTCACTGTGTTATGACCTCAGGTCTCAAGTTCAAGAAAAGTTACGATTTCTAAGATGATCTGGCTCTATCTTATTGTTAGGAAAGGAGTGACTTATTCCTGTGGCTTTGTCCTAAGCAGAAGCACTCATGTGGTTTCCCTCCTAGGGAAGGAATGACTCAATAAATATTTAGTGATGGATTCATAATTTAAGAACTCACCAAATTGAAGACGTGTTCCTTTACAATACTCTATTTCGTATTTTAAAAATTGTTTGTTGGATCTCCACTTCCTCATAAAAATTATCTAGGAAGAAAACATAATAAATCATTCCGCTTATTTCTCTTCCTGAAAAAAATAAAAAATAAAAAAATAAATTAAAAAAAATAAATAAAAATTGTTTGTTGGATATGGATCTTATGCACACGGGAGTATGGACTTTTGAATAGCCATCATCCCACACATCCAGAGATAATAATAATTAACTAAAATCGAGTCATAAAAAAGTCAATTCTATTGTTTTATGACTAAGCAGTTTTGGGGAGAAATATGCCCTGGTAAATTTAAGGGAGTTACAAATGTTTTATTATTTTTATGCAAGCTGAGTCAAATAGGAATGTTGTTGAATAATCCAGTATCTTCGTTAATAATAATTACATATTATTATTACTCATTCCCTTTGCAAATATTTGCCTATTTTCTATTATACACACTGCTAAATATTCCAAAGCAGGGGTTGAAACACTGCAGTCGGAGAGCCAGATCTGATCCACAATTTGTTTTTGTACAACTCAGAAGCTAAGAATGACTTTTATATTTTTGAATAATTACAAAGAAATAAAGTTTTGAGACAGAGACCACATGTGGCACCCAAACCTTAAGATGTTTACTGTCAGGCCCTTTATAGAAAACACTTGCTGTCCTCTGTGTCGAAAGGATACAAAATTGGGTAATATATTGTTCCTGTACTCAGAAATCCCTTTTACGCTGGTAAAACAAATCAGCCATACACATAAATAAATAAAGTGTGAATTAAAAAGTAATGTGGAAAATACCAAATATCACTCTACAAAGAAATAGAGGAGGGAACAGTTACTTCCAGGCAGTGGAGAACAGGGAACCTCTTTGGTGGAGTTGCATTTTCTTAGAACAGTAAAATACGGGCAGAATTAATACATCCAAGGAGCTAAATACATCAAATAAGCTATGGTTGCCCAGGGTTAAGGAACAAGAAAATTGCCTAACTGGAAAAATCATGCAATCCATTTATTTTTCCACCTCCAGTCATTAACGGCCCCAATAAGATTCACTTTCAAATGAGATTTAATGTTTTTAGTCTTTGACTTAGTTTTAAAAAAAGGAAACCCAAACTCTCTGAAACTTGTATTTCGTCTCAGGAAACCTATAAAGATAGCTTTAAGGGGTGCCTGGGTGGCTCAGTCAGTAAGCCTCAGACTCAGTTTCTACTTGGGTCTTGATTCCATGGGTGGTGGGAGAGAAGATTCTCTCCCTCTGACTACCCCCTCACCACTCTGTCTTTCTCCAAAATAAATAAATAAATATTTTTTTTAAAAAGATGGATTTAAGCTTTAGGAATTCTCTGTAAGTTGTGCTGATGACACAAAACTAAACAGTCCTTCTTAAATTGGGACCTACATGTTCCCTGGTGCTGCACTCACAGGTAGACAACCCACAGACAAAGTATGGCATACACACCCAAAACATTTAATTTTATTGCAAAATCAGGGCAAAGGCTCTTTTGGTTTTGTTGGTGTGTTGTTAATAATGTCTTTGATAGTTTGGTTGCATACATATGTGCACCAGCATCAGCGCAACGTTGTATTCCATGTCAGCTAATCTTTCGCTTTTCTACGAAAACCCAAAGAACAGAATGTTTTAACGTGCGAGGACTAAATAGAAAATCTAGTATTTTGTGATAATTAGAAACTCAGCATGCCCTTTATATCACAAACCCAAATGCTGCTATGACAAGACCAGACTTTGCTAATGTCACTGGCCCTCAAGGCCAATTCTTGTCTATCCAAATAAAATGCAACATGGAAATTTGAAAAGAATTCTTGGTGGCAACATGTTTAGGCTTTCCTTTTATTTGATAGACTAGTATGATCACCTACAAACCACTGTTTTGCTTTCTTGCTTTTGATTATTCACACTCACCGTCTGTAGCTCTTCTTGCCACAAACACCTTCAGTCAAATGCTTTATGTGATGAGAATGGATTTCATGAGTTTAAACCTCGTCCTGTGTATTGGCCTTTTATATTCACCTCTGTTTCCTTAGTTGTTAAAGACCTCACTCTATTTTCAGGAGGCTTATAAATTTCCCGACTGCTAAAAAACAGGGGTGCTGAATATGGATCTACAAAGACAGACTGATCACGATTCGACAAGGTTTCAGAGCTGTGCTGTGCTGGAAGATTCATTAAGGATATGCTAGCTGCTATGAATGACAAGGGCACACCCCACAGAGTTAAACCAGTGACTTCCTCCAAGAGGCACAGATGGTCTATAGGAATTGGCCAACCATATCGATGTCTTCTTGGAACTGAATATTGGTGAGTTTCCTAATGCTGACCCTAAGTCTTTCCACATGGTTCTCCGTGGGCCGCCCCTTTCCCACCTTGGACTTTTTGTTCTTCTCTTCAGTCAGCCCTGTTCCATATGACCCTCTGAGGTAGAGAGACTCCTAGATTTTTCATTTTTCCTAATTCCATTGATATGGATTAAACCCTTGCTACCTTCAGATCTCCCCTCTTGATTCGCAAATTCTTGCTCTGGATGTCAAAAAAGTGACCACTAAGAGGTATTCTAAATGACGTTGTTAAAAACAAACACCCTTGCTTCTTCTGGAAGCAGTATGGGATGCCTCTCACTAAAAACATCACAAACAAACAAGTGCAAGTAAATATTAGGAAGTTAAATATTTCAATCTGTGATCTGGATAGGTTTACATGAACACAATTTTAGCTATAATTTCCACCACAGTGACTGTCACAATATCACAAATTAACCAAAAATGCTAATTTCTATTATTATAGTGTCATTCTTGGTTTATCTTTCAAAGGTAGTGATTTTTATATTTTGAGATGAGTATATATTATTGCCTTAAACAGAAAGTTCTAATCAGAAGCTTTGACATCTGTGAATTTATACAAGATTTTCAAAAATTAGAAAAATCTGAAGGTATTGAGAATTGTCTCAGAAGTGATGCTTTTCCAGAGATTCACAATAAGGATGATATTTAATAAAATCATAACACTATCCTCTAAGTGGTAAGCATCAGCAAAATAAAAAAAAATTTTGATGTTCATCTAAAAATACAAGTTTTTACTATGGAAGAATAATAAACTTAAAACATGGGAAACTTTTTGCTAAAAAACTGAGACAAAATGGTCTGTTATGTTCAGTTTTGTAACATCATTTAAGGCCTATTTAGTACAATTTGAAGAATAATCAGTAGACATTTTTCCAAGTTAAAAAAATAGAAGACTTTGCTGGGAGTAATTCAATAAAAATACAAATAAGCAAATAAAATAGCTTTCAAAGTTAACTTCAAGGTCATTTTCAAAAATACTTTAAAAGATGAAGCTCATGTAACTGGAGAATAGTTGATAGAGCCCATACTGTAGGCATGACTAAATATATTTTGGATCAAAAGAGGCAGTCAAGCTGAAAAAAAGGTGCCCATATCAAACTTGGGGAGTGGTAACCCACATCAAGGACATCACTCATTGTGAATGACCCAGCAACCCACCACATCATTTACCAAGAATACTCACCTCAAACAATATGCCTCCTGATTTTTCTCTGCGTGCTCAATGGGGTGGTAAAAATGGAAACTTTTACTTAAGGGAAAAAAAAAAAGGGCTCAGTGATTTGAATATCTTTCTTCTAAAAAAACAATAGGAGGTGACTTTGAAAATTTAATACATACATACACCCTAGCTCAGTCTGGAAAACCACAAACCCAGATGTGCAGTGAGGGGACCACAGTGGTCTAACTCTAGCTTCAGTGATTATTTTTCTCACAGAGAGGGGAAGGAAGATATCCAGCCAAGGGTCAACCTTGGATATGATGAATTAATTCTTCTTTGTCCTCAGTGGTAAAGGATGTTTAACAGAACTGCTTTATCTAGAAGGTACTTTTTTTTAAAAGCTAAGTAATATCAATCAATAGTTGCAAGAATAAACTCCCAAGGTTGTCACCGTGTATGACAAGATCACAGTCATTCCAACTAAAGAGAACTCTGAGAGCTGAAATATGAGAATTACTGTGGGGATGATGAGCATTTTGAGCATTTGACTTCAATTGAAAGTAATTATGTTTATAATGTCTTTGTTAAAGGCAAGAATAACATCATCATTCATCATTCTTCACTGTAAAGAGTCGTTTGATGAGTAAATGCCAGAGATAGTAAAAGGGGATGCCCAGTGGAGCCCAGAGCTGTCAGCCCTGTCATATGACTCAAATGTACACACAGCACATACAATCTTCAACAACGGTACTGTGTACACCTACTATCCGCTAAAATCCACTTGAATTTTCTTGACTGTCTTCACATTATGGGCATGTTTATTTAGTGATTCTTAAAATAAAACTTACGCATCAGTAAAAAAAACAATAGGACTGTGATCTGGGTCTACATATATATCCGTACACACAACTTTTACTGTAATACCCAGGGATATTTCTGGGTCGTTGAACCTTCCTTGATTCAGTCTGTTTCATATTTAAAATTCATAAACTCACTGCAATAGTATCTTATCCACCAACAAAGAAATATAGAAAACAATCTGTAAGTGTAAACATTGGTATTTAAACATATAAATAATTTATACTAAAGCAAGAACAAATATATTGAGTAGAATGCAAAATTTGAAAGAATCATTAAGATAAAATATGAGAGCTATTATCTTCAGCGAGTCATCCAAAACACCCAGGACGTATTTCCTTCTTATTTTAGGTCTACTCTGCAGAAAATCTTTTCTCAAGAAAGGATTTGGCATTATTTAACCATCTGCAAAATGTGTGTTTTCCCTGTATTTCCACGAAGCCAGCCACAGGAGTGACCAATGTTCTCTGTCAGGCTCCCCTGTGAACAGTGGTTTTGAAATAAGATGTTGATGTTTAGAAAAATCAATATTAGTTTTAAATGAATGTTGGAAGTCAAAAGTTAATGAATAAAAGAACAACATTGTGGATGTAGCCCAGTTTTGCTTACAGCATAAATATTGGATACTGTTTTGGGAGGAAATCAGTTCAGTGATTACTAACTGAATGAGTTTGGCCAAGTTACTTAACCTGTCTGTAAAACTATTTCCTCATATATCATAGGAGAATAATGTAATCATCCCCTGGGGTTACTTTTTTGAGACTGTCAATGCCGAGAGAGGGAGTCAGTTCATCCCGGAGGTCATCCAAACTGAGGTGAGTTTGAGACATTTGAGGTTAACAGGGCAGGTTGAGAACAGGAAAATGGAAATGAGCTTCAAGGGGGCCACGAAACCCTGAAGAGCCTGAGACAGAAGAGGGAACTAAACATACAGCCGGTAGTATACTTGAAATTAGTAATCATCAGGAAAAGGGGCCTACAGAGATGACACAGTGTGTGGAATTCAGAATCAGCAGCAGTAGAAGCCATCACCTGTGGCTGGATGTTTACATCTTTAAAGACCCTATTTCCAAATAAAGTCACATTCTGAGGTACTGGGGGTTAGGGCTTCAACTCAGGAATTTTGGGGGAACCCAGTTCACCCCATAAGAAATAGATTTCTTAACCAATGATGGCAATGATGAGTCACCAAAGACCTTTCATAATATATCTTCTATTATCCCTGCCCTACCTCCAATACACAGGCCCATTTCCCATGTTTTCAAAAAGTTCTCAAACCACATCCTTGAAAACCTAATCACTTGTTTACTAGATTTTAAATTAAGACAGTTATAACTACATATGAGTTTCTTTTTTAAAAGATTTTATTTATTTATTTGACAGACAGAGATCACAAGTAGGCGGAGAAGCAGACGGCGGGGGGCGGGAAGCAGGCTCCCTGCTGAGCAGAGACCCCAATGCGGGGCTCGATCCCAGGACCCTGGGATCACGACCTGAACCAAAGACTTAGATTTAAGTCTTAAGAACCAAAGACAAAGATTTAACCCACTGAGCCACCCAGGCGCCCCCATATCAGAGTTTCTTAACATCATGAGAAAAAAACTATTTTTGCAGTGAGTAGATGTATATTTGCAACCACATAAAGAAACTTGACATTTCAGTTCTGAGAGCAAACACATAATTTTGGTCCGGCTTCAAAAATACTGAAAATTTCTTACGGGTTCCCATTTCTACTCTGGAGAAATGAGGTTGAGAGCCACTATTTTAGTTATTAACCTTCTTAAAAGAAAAATCTCTGGTGAGATTATTTTCTCTTGTCTTTCGACTTTGTGGTTCTATGATAGCACTTCAAGCTGGGCTTTAGAAAATAGTTGGCCCACTCAAGGCTCACAAATGGTGTGGTAGACATGTGTGGACACTCAGGGACACTCAGGGACCCTCAGGGGCCTAGTCTTCCTTTTTAGAACAACACTCCATTCTTTGGTGGAGGATCTTTTTCCCCTAGGGCACACAGGTCAGTGGAACTATGAATGAAGGTACTCTGATCTCTCTTTTGAAGAGGTGGGTACTTCTGCTAAGCTGGGCTAACTAAACATTCTCACTCTGAAACTTGCGTTTTAACCAAATACTAATACTAATAACATTAGAATACTAAATACTAATACTAATATCAGAAAATACTAATAACATTAGAATTCAGTCACCCAGTTGTTGCTGAGACCAAGAATCTAGGCCATTTGGGTCCTGGATCTCAAGCTTGGTTTTTTATCCTTTCAGTCAGATCTGGGAGCACACCTATGACCGAACGGTAAAGTCCTTTTTTTCATGTAGGTTATTCAGTGTTAGTTTCTGTTACCTGCAAGGGAGAGAAAAAAATAATCCATATGAATAAGATTTCCAGACAATTAACACCTATACATGGCTCTCTATGACTGCTTCTTTCAGTAAACCTCACCCCCGTTATGCCATAAAAATGGCGTATGGAACTAAGGAAATACCATTGAAAAGCTAAGGAACTCGTGAGGGTGAGGCATTAACATGAATGGAGGACACTGAATCGTCTATAGCTACTTTTTTCCTAAAACTGAGAGCCAGCTAACCGTTTCGAACTGCAGTTCTCAAGGATGGTTACATCCCCAACTCATCTAGGAGGAGAACCTAATTTATTCGTCTTTGTGTGTGCCTATGCCTCTCATCTATTCGGAGTCATCTGGTCCTTCCTAAGCACGTTTCAAATCAGCAGTTCTCAAAGTGTGGTCCCAGGACCAGCAGCATCAGCATTGCTCAGGGAATTGTTGGGGGGAAAAAAGGGGGCAATTTATCAGTCCCTAATCCCAGACCTACTTTGTCAGAAACTCAGGGGGTGGGACCAGCTCTCTGTGTTTTACCAGCCCCCCAGGTGATTCTGATGCTCTCTGAAGTTTAACTACCTTTGCACTAGGGAAAGGCTCGAACTGGAATGGGATTCCGCACCTTGGTAATAGACTTGACATTTCTCTCGGAGAGAGAATATAAGAAATCCTTAAAGGCATCGCTCTAGGAGTCTTGCCCTGGTTGAGCCACAGACCCTTCTCCTCCCTCTCTCCCTCCAGCCCTTCTTTGATGGGTTGCTTCAAGAAGGAAGAGGAATGGTCATTAGAGAAAAACAGGAGGTCTGAAAATAGAGCAGTACGGTCATTTATGCGAAGACTGCAACCCCATTTCCGACTATTCGATTGTTTTATTTGCCCCAGAGGCACTATTTCTCACACATTTGGCTCCTCTCTTTAAAAGGAACCCCAACTAATCATTTTCTTGTGCTTCTATGCACTACTCTCCCAAGTATTCTTTTTAAATTGAGTGAAAATTAAACCTAATGCACATGGTTCCATAATAACATTTCTTTTAATGAGACCCATGTTCTAATGGAAAGGACTGCCCTACTAAATTAAAAGTAGCAAAATATATAAAACACATAATCTAGCACATGAAACCCAAAACCTAATTTATTCATTCATTTCACTAGACAATGTGATGAAGCATAACAGGAACATGATAAAATGAAGCTATGTTCCTGCCTCCTTCTGCCGGTTTCCCTTTCTGACTTGGAAAAGGTCAGTGTGAGAAAAACTTGTCCTTAACATCTACTTCCCAGTAAAGCAAAACCAGTGAAAGCAAATATTTTCCATGTCCTACTAATCTGAAAATCTAACTGTAAATTTAAATTAAAAAACCCTCTTCATTAGATGAAATCTTTTTAACTTCAAATGCCTTCAACTTAAAAAATAATTATTTTTAGCAAGGCTGGGATGAATTCCAAGGAATTCTAAAATCACTATCAGAATAGTACTTTAGTTATAGGTTAAAAAACCAAGCACGTAATCTGCAGTGTTTTATGAGGTTATTAATTTGAATTATGGAATTCTAATTGCCTAGGAGCTTGCCCATAAACCACTGCTCTCCTCTGGCAGGATGGAAAAGAACACAAAGTATTCCCACCAGGAAGCTTGGAAGGTTGTCAGAACCTACAAATGTTTCTCAAACTTCGGGGTTTCTTTCAAGGCTTGGATATTTTGCACATCCTCTGATCAAAAGGTAACCATGAACCTCAGAGGTGTGCATGTGTGTGTGCATGCTTGTGTATGTGTGTGTGTGTGTGTGTGTTTAGCATTTCTCAGCACGCCTTATGCATATTGAACTATTGATAGTTCGAGAGGCCAAAACTATGTCAACTCCTCCAATAACTGAGGTGTGCTTATTTTATAATGGTAACTGGACATTATTGATGTGTGTGTGTGTGCACACATGCATGTATTTATTTGTATGCACGTGAAAGCATACATGTATACAAGCCTTTACTTTGCATGTGTATAATAAATGCTCCTGTGGCTCCAATTTCTATTGAAGCCCTACAAAACGCAAATTGGCTCAAACTTATCTGTTGGTACATAATATATTAAGGTCACAAATCCTGTTTTGAGATAGATTTTTTCTATGAAAGCCTTCCAGCTCTGTAATTTATTTTCATCTTTTCTTCATTTTTTTTTTAAAAAAACAGTGTCTGTTTTCTCAAATTTTTGTGACCCAGATAAAAAGCTCTTCATTCCACTCATCACATCATTCAGTTGCCCTCTGTGCAGTTTGGACTGTGTACCGGGAATAAGAAGATTAATTTTAAACTTATTTCCATAAAACTACATGAGGTCCAAGTACAAACCACACAAAATAAATACAAAATAGTGGGGTAACATTATGAAAGTAGTAGTGATCATTTTTAAATGCCTGGATGGGCAGAAGGAACCTGTCCATAGCTAATGCCAAAAAAAAAAAAAGAAAACAACTTGAAATGAAACAATTTTATAAACTTCTTATGCAAACACTCTTACATTCTGCACTGGGTAGCCAGAGTCTGTTTCCTGTTGGAATCTTGAAGTACATTGCAAAAACTAATTAACAAATCCATACAGTACTCCCAGGGTAATTAAAAAGAAAATTGCATAGGGATCTCAGTAGTTTATGGAATTTTAAGTATGGCACTTGGACCAGAAGATCAGTCTGATCAACAATGTATTGAAAAGAAAGGTATCTTTATTCAGGTCTCTGTGCAAGTCAGGGGCCCCTAGACTAACCACAATCTTCCAGACGGTGAGACCAATCATTCAGCCACAGTGTTGCTTAATTGGCTTGATTTGGTTTTGGGGTTGAAGTAGTTTTTCTCCAATGAGTAGGTGGCTCAGTGAGAATCCCAAAAGAAAACAGCTTCTAAAAGAGCTTTTGGTACTTAGAGGTTTAGGAAAAATGACAAAAAGAAGCATTTTCCTGGAGTAAATATTATTCCTTGGAACAAATCAAGGTATTGACTCTAATGATAACAACAACAAAAAAAAAAGTTAAGAAAAATTCTGTACAGCAGCAACTGGGATAACTTCTGAGAAATTACTTCTAGTGACATTAAACCAGTAAATATTCAACCTGATTTATAGCTGTTTTTTCTTTTGACTGAAAATGTCCAATGTATGTGGCTTGAATACACGTTCTTGTCTCAAATGTTGTACCACACACATTTCCACCTACTGTGAAGGCAAACACATTTTGACTAATGTTATTGCTTGTGAAAATTTTCCCTATGACTTAAAATCCTAACTCTGTGTTTCTTTTAAACATTCACATTTATAAATGGGCAATTGTTAAATCACTTGCTATTTCTCTTAGAGTTACCATAATAAGGGTGATAAAGTAAGTAATCTAACCTTTCAGATACTATGAATTTTCCATTTTGTATTTGAGAACAGCACTTAGAAAGAAAAGAATCCTTGAGAGTGGGAAATTTTAAGAATGATTCTTAGATGCCAAGTCCTCTCATTAACATTTCTCCAGTGAGGGTGTTTCAAGTTGTCTGAAGTTGTGTTTCATACAAAAAAAGCAACTCAGGTAAAACTTGTCTGCTCTTATGTTTTAAGACCATTGCAAAATGTGTGCTCATTTAACTGCGCTTAGGAACTCACACAAACAGAATAAAAATATGCCAGCCTATTGTTCTAGCGTTACAGATGCAGCTAGTAAGTAAGACTTCATTCTTAAAAATCATATATATGTATGTGGTATTTAGGACCACTTTATGTGGAATGTGAAGTGTTTCATGAATAAGACCCACTCCAGATGTAGGAGATGGATCCCAGAAGAGGTGAGCAAATCTCTATCTCTGCTTCAGGCTCAGAGCCAAGGCTAAACTGTTCTCCATCCAAGTACAACCTCAAAAGGCTTTGCAGACCCCAGTGGTACCTAATTAACCAAGCAAGGTGTTGTAAGGTGCCCGGATGAAAGTGTGTGGCCAGTGCTGGTGCCTCCTACAGCCCGAGGCTGCTGGATGCTCTGATGGGAGCCTGGAACCGGCTCTAGAAGCATTTTGATGAGACATCACCCCACACAACAGGCAAGCATGGGAGGTGTGGCTCTGGTGGGGTTCAAATTATGGCTGTGCTATGTATCGACTGTACTATGCGAGGAGTGCCACTGACTTTGAGCATCATGCAGATTCTGAGTAAAATGCTTGTGCTGATTAATATGCTGTGTCGCTCGGCTTCCAGTCCTCCCTCTGTACTCTGCTTTGAATGGCTGGAGCTGGGGCTCTGCCAAACACATTTCTTCATTGCTAGCTGGCTTCTTGTTAGGTCACCCGAAAGAAGGGGAAGGGGAGGGCAAAGACCTTCCTTCTTACCCCTTCTTTGCAGTTCTTAACTACTCTAACCCCCAGCGGTTACAGTTGGCCTCAGGTTTCAGCTTGTATCGGCACCGACAGAACAAGGCTTGTAGTCCTTCAGAGGTGTCAGCCTCTGACAGGAAGTGCAAATCCCAGCTCCTCAGCCACCATCACTTGGGCTTCTACATCCTGATACTCTTTACCTCTTCCTTGGGGATGGTAACTGCTCCCTAAATTACGTCCAGCTTCCCCTTTTTCTCATTTAGCTAACCAACACCTGTATATCTACCCCTTACATTAAATTCTCTTGAACTTACTTCTTGTTGAAGTACGTAGGGTGGTTTGCATTTCCCTGACTGGCCATGACTGATACGGTTCGAGGGAGTGTTTGAAAATGTTTATGTGGATTAAATGAGATACTGCATGTCAAATGTGGGTTATATGGCATGGCAGAGTGTAATTAAATACATGGCTTCTCTCTCCACTTATAAAAGCTGTCTTCTTGGTAAAACTTATTCCTTCCCCACCGCACTAAGTTTGTGCAAGTTGGCTTTAGATACAGAATTTTTTTAACTGAGAAAAGAACCCTGGTGTTCTCATTCTCTACAAGTCTCTGTAAAATATAGAATCATAGAAGAAATTTATGATCATGAGCTCCCAGAGGCCCACCCCAACACTTTTTTTTTTTAAGTATTTGTGAAGTTGCGTAGCTAGAGTCATCTTTGTAGGTTGGAATAGAAAACATGGTCCCTCAATGTTAGTGGCCATACTGGTAGCACCATGATTATTATTAAGAGATCGTGCACTTCTTCTCCTTCATCATCTACTTTCACTGATCATTGATAAGCCCTTCTCATCAGAGAGCCCTGATTGTCTATAATACCAAAGTCGAGATTATTCTCTCATCCCTTCCTAACATAATCTCATATTATTCAAAAGTTATCATCATGTTCATATCATTACTCATGTCACATCCATTTTTTTTAAGATTTTATTTATTTATTTGACAGAGATCACAAGTAGGTAGAGAGGCAGGCAGAGAGAGAGGAGGAAGCAGGCTCTCCATGGAGCAGAGAGCCCGATGCGGGGCTGAATCCCAGGACCCTGTGATCATGACCTGAGCTTAAGGCAGAGGCTTTAACCCACTGAGCCACCCAGGCGCCCCGTCACATCCATTTTTATTTCACTTTTGCTCCTGCTCTTCCCTCCTTTCTGAAATGCTTTCCCCCTTCTTTACATTTTATTCAAATCCCTTAAGACTCACAAGAGACAAACTTCTTCCAGCCCACAAACATCCTGTTATACCTACTGCAGTTTTTTGTGATATAACAATTGAGTATTCTCTGAGTAGAAATCTTATCAGATAATTTAAATTTAAAAAAAATACTTAGGGCATGGACCATTTTTCATTAGGACTCATAGATAAATATGAAGGCTTGAAATAAATAAATGTTGCTGGCTGATTGGCCAACTCTTAATATTTTTATGTTGGAATGTGTTGCTTAAGACTTAGATTTTTTTCCCAAGGGCCATGCTGAAATAAAAGAATAAGTATACATATATTTCTGACAATTTATCAATAAAAATTATTACAATAAAAGTTTTAGGATTTTCCAAATTGCAAACTCAGTAGAGATAACTAACCTTTGAAACTATAACCAGAATCAGTCCTTTTCCTTTCTACATCCCGGATTGACAACTCCCCTACATAGATGCAATATAAAATATTTGCAGTCTAACCACAATCTTAATGAACTGACTGTTTGACTGGAAGAACTCAAGTGCTTGATCTTGTATTGTTTTATTCATGAAGGGGTAGTGTAATGCAAGTAGGCACAATTCCTTATACTCTCGCACAGAAACTAAATTTGTGAAATGAAGAGTCAATCTCTTTGCTTTTCAATTCTCAGTCATTATGATGATAGACTGAGTGGATGACATAAGTTAGTGTCTCAGAACAGCTAGTGAACCCAGATATGGTTACTTACTCTGAAATATGTGCAGATAAGACTGACGACACAGCAGGAACCAGTGAGCTTGAAATGGACCAGTCCTGAACGGTTAAAAGATCCTAATCTTGCCATGCTTAATCCCCCAAATTAATCAGTTACATGACATTATTATCTGTCCTATACCAACAACCCTTTACGTATATGGACAGCACGAAAGCATAAGACAGATGAAGAAAAAAGTCTGCATTCAGCTTGACTTTGAGAACACTTGGAAAGCCTTGACTACTATAAAGACATAACTTTCTGGTTTCTCCCACTATAGTATATATGTATTGTCTCTCATGTCTAACCCACGAGTGGGTTATAAAATCAGAGAGTTATGATGGTGGGAACCTGAAAACCGATTGTTTGCTGTAAGCCAGAGGGAGAGGGTAAAATAAGATTCATGAATACTCTCTATTCATTTGAAAGGATATCTTTTCCTGTATTGTAATACTAATGCCTATTGCAATACTAATTGTAATACTAATGTAATCCTAATACAATAATCCTGTATTATTATATTAGTATTATTATTTACAGTGCGCTTGGAACTACAGTACTCTGCTTAAGATCAGGTTTCTTACTGGGGTGCCTGGATGGCTCATTTGGTTAAGCATCCAACTCTTGATTTTGGCTCAGGTCGTGATCTCAGGGTCATGAGCTCAAGGATCATGGAACTGAGCCCCATGTCAGGCTGCGTGATCGGTGCGGAGTCTGCTTGTCTCTCTCTGTCTGCCCCTCCACACCCCCCACTTGCTCGTTCATAAGTGTGCGCATGCTCTCTCTCTCTCAAATAAATAATTGTAAAAATCTTCCCAAAAAAGGATCCAGTTTCTTGGTAATTGTTTACATCTCTTCTCTATAACAAGGGTACAACACTTTGAAAGAAAAGACTTGCCCTCCCGTAATGATGAGTCCAGTAAGTAAAAACACATATGCACACACCAACAAAGGAACAAACGAGTACTTGCTGAAATTTTCACTCACACAAAGTATCTTAAAGAAAGCTTCTAAAGTCAACAAAATTTAATGGGACAGATGCAGAATGAACTTTTTGGACTGAATATATGTAGCGAATGTGAGAGAGAATGGTTTATTATTAAGGGAACTTCATTGATCGGGTTTGATTTATTTAAAAGCTAGATGTAGGTTTGTAAAATTATATGTGACTTAGTAACATAACTGTCTTCAGAGCAGTAAGTCACATTTGTAGGAAACACTGAGTTGAAATTTCAAAATATTTGGATGCTGTTAGAAATTCATAACTTTCTAAATTTAAGTCAGTTTCAAAACTTGGCTTGTGTGAGTCTCCTAATTCTCTGAAAATTAAAAAAAAATGTAAAGCTACTAAGTTTGAGTTCTTTTTTTTTTTTCCTCTTGGAAAAAACGGACAGTCTGAAATTTACTTGCAACTACAGATGATTTTTACCTGCTCAAAGGATGTTAACCAGATCCTAATGATTCTGATATACTCTGATTCACGTGTATTAGTTTTCCATTGCAGCTGTAACTAATCACCACAAACTTAGTGGCTTAAAAATATACAAATTTATTATCTTACTGTACTCCTTCCGGAGGCTCTAGGGAATGATCAATTTCCTTGATTTTTCCACCTTTTAGAGGCTGACCACATTCTTTGCCTCATGACTCCCTGTGCCTTCAAAAGAGCAACATCAAGTTGAGTCCTTTTCATGCCATATTGATTCACACTTTCTTCCAAAAATCACATTTCCCTCTGAGTCTTCTGAGGCCTCCTTCCATTTCTAAGGACATTTGTGACTACACTGACCTTCCTGGATAATCGAAAATAATCTCCTCATTTCAATGTCCTTAGCAAAATTACATCTATAAAATCCCCTTATGGTAACATACTGGTAGTTCCAAGGTTTGCTCTCTACTTTTTGGTGAAATTCTTGGAGATACTCATTTAATTCAGCACCTGACAGGATAGTCTTCCAATTAGGATAGTTGATACATTCCTAACATTTTTTTTAAAATAAAAGATTTTATTTATTTATTTGACAGACAGAGGTTACAAGTAGGCAGAGAGGCAGGCAGGGAGAGAGAGGAGGAAGCAGGCTCTCCGCGGAGCAGAGAGCCCGATGTGGGGCTCGATCCCAGGACCCCGGGATCATGACCTAAACCTAAAGCAGAGGCTTTAACCCACTGAGCCACCCAGGCGCCCCCATTCCTAACATTTTTAAAGGTATCTTCAAAACCAATACCCAAGTGAACAGGAGAATGAAGCTACAATTATCTACAATTATTTTACGTGAGATACACTCTATAACCACTTAACCCACTGCCATCAAACTACTGACTTATTTTTGCTGATAATGAAGAAGAAAAATTTACAAATCATCTAAAATATCTGTCATTTTCAAATTGCATTTTTATTCTCCTCATAAGATGCCTCTTCTAGTCCTTAGAAAAAATAGGCAATATTTATTAAATGATTGAATCACTTAGTTATTGCATAGTCAAAAGCCTATGATCACCCTAGAATGATCTGGCTTATTGTAACTTTGCTTATGAACACTTCAAAGTATCTGGATATATCATTTGATTATAATTACCTAATTTTTTATAATTTCTTCCAGAAAACAGAAATTAAAACGTGATTACCTCCCTTTTCAATAACCCCATCCTTCTCCTTAATGAGACAACATCATAAGATAATAGTCCACATGGAAAGATGAATCTTCCAGAACATGTGTTCAGTATTGCTAACACCCACTACCACTAAGTCTCAGACCATCCAGTGATACAGAATATTTTAGCACAATGCACAACACAACTCATTTGCCTCTCCAACTTCAGTGCTAATGGGAGCAAAGCAGGGGAAAAAAGACCCCAGACAGTGGTGGGCTCAAGAAATTCTGGGTTTCTGCTCAAGGTCAGAGAAGGACTCTTTGCTGGCAGAAATGCTTCAGAAACACACACACACACACACCCCTCTAAACTATTTTGACTTAAATACTCCATTTCATTTAGGAAAAAATGGCCACTTGTACATACATTTTTCTGATGCCTAGGAGATATTTAAAAAGTTGGATGTATGGTTTATGCTTTTTTTTTTTTAAAGATCTATTGTCAGAACTAAATAATTCTGTGGCCTCAGAGCACTCCTGTGTGCTATGCCCAGCCACTCATAATAAAAAATCAGTTAAGTTCTATAAGGGAACACCAAGGAGCTTTCAAGCAAGTGCTGTGCAGTGGGCACCATGCTAAGCAAAAACCAATGGACAGACTCTCACTTGGCAGAGAGAGCCAAGTACTTTTTCAGACAATAGACATATTCTTTTACAAAAATATAATTCGAATACTTTAAATATGCAAGCCCTCCTTTCTGCCAAGCATTCCCAGCAACAAATTGAACATAAGAAGTTCTTGCATCATCTTAAAGAGACTTTATCCAATTAGTTACATTTATTATGTTGAAAAGTAAATTGTTTCATATGCCCAATTTAAATCAGCAATTCAAAATAAACTTTTTATTTTTTTAACATTTTTTAAAAGATTTTATTTATTTATTTGACAGAGATCACAAGTAGGCAGAGAGACAGAGGAGGAAGCAGGCTCCCCACTGAGCAGAGAGCCCGATGTGGGACTCAATCCCAGGACCCTGAGATCACGACCTGAGCCGAAGGCAGAGGCTTTAACCCACTAAGCCACCCAGGCAGCCCCAAAATAAACTTTTTAATATTATCAGAATAACCTACAGTCTATCAAAATTAAGATGTACTGATACTATAACCTATCAAAATATAACGACTAATATAACTAATATAGCCTATCAAATCAGACATAGGGAAATTTTTAAAAAACTCTCTCATCCTGGGCCTGATAAGACAGAATAATGGCTCACCAAATCAGTCCACATGCTAGTTCCTGGGACCTGTGAATATGTTACTTTCATGGCAAAAGAGACTTTGCCGATGTGGTTGAGATGGGAACATGATCTGGGTGGGCCCAGAATGATCACAAAGATCATTGTAAGTAAAAGAGGGGTCATGAGAGAGTCAGAGAAGAAGGTATGACAACTTAAGCAAAGGCCAGAGGATGGAATTATTAGCTTTTCAGTTGTCAAGGGGCCCTGAGCCAAGGAATGTGGGCAGCCTCTAGGAGCTGGAAAAGGTAAGAAAATGAATGAACGCTTCACTAAAGCCTTCAGAAAGCACTGCCAATACCCTGGTTTTAGCTCTGTAAAGCCATTTCAGACGTCTGAACTTTAAAACTGTAAGATAATATGCAACTATTGTTTTAAGCCACTAAGATTGTAGTAGTTTGTTTTAGTAGCAAGAAGAAACTAGTATAATGGGAAAACTGTCCTTTTAGTAAAGTATGTTCTGATATAGTTCTCTTTTATATACATAATTCTAAAACATTTCCATTTTATCATGTCACAATATGTCTACCCATCTATTTCTCAGTTTAACAAGCTGCCATATTTTTCCTACAAGGAGGCCCTCCCCCTCAATAAAGGGAGGACATCTTTGTGGGATGCTCACAGGAACCATGGATGTACTTCATTTGGAAACACTGCTCCTTTTCTATTAGTAATAACATGAGTCAGGCACAGCAAAAGCTTCTATCACTCCTCAAGCTGTTTTAGTCCTTAGGATCCAGTATTCCGTAGGATCTCAGTCATCTTCATTTAGCTTTGTAATTAATTGGCTACATTTCAGTAGAAACAGTAGCAAACTCACTGAGTTCCACTGCAAAGACATGACAGCTGCACATGGCTGGAAACTCTCACATAACTACACCTTGCATTAGTCTCACCAAATAAATCTGATGTGTGTGATAGTGTTGCATGAAGCACAGTAATTACTAAAATTAAACTATGCCTGTCAGAACAAAATGAGTATCTACCATTCGATGATAAAGGATATTTAATTGAAGAAAAAACTGTAATGCAACTTCTATTTCAGCAATAATTTATAAGGGCTTGTAGACATTTGTACTGGGAGTGAGCATATACCTTTAGGTATGTGTATATATGTGGGCATAGGAAGACACATATGTAGTGACATAGGTCTCCAGATTGTAGTGATTTGGGAGGACAACTCTGCCCAACTAATACCCCATTTAAAGTTTCATCTTTCATACATGGTTCTCTTCGAAGAACTATCACTTTTATTGAAATTATTTTTCCTCAGTCTATCCCTCCTGCCATACTATAAAAAGCCCAAAGACAAGGATCGTATCTTATTTATTTTTCATGGTGCTATATATCATGATGACTGGTAGGTAGTCAATAACTGTTGGACAAGGTTATAGCACTTCCATACTGTAAGTGCCTGCTGAGGACAGACAATTATTTAGCTTTGCTAGTGGGTCCAAAAAAGGTTTCATCCCCATATCTCACCTGTCAACCATCTCCAAGAATATACAGAGGACAGGCTTTCCATATTTTCATAAACAGCTTTTGGCCTTTTTTTTCCAGTTAAAGCAGGTCTCTCTGTTGCTTATTTAAATTGATTTCTCCTAAATGAAGAAGATCCAAGGAGGAGAATTACTATAGGATTCTATAGATACATATTATAAATATACATAATATATGTACATATATAATGTATAATTACACACATCCTGAGGAGCCCGAGTTTCTTCATTGGATCACACCCTATAGTTCAATTTCCAGCATCCAACCATTTGGTTTTCCACAACGTTCTTCTTGATGTATGTATTTACTGGCTTCTTATACTTAAGTAACATTTCTGTTTCCTTTAGTAGTCAACATGTTTCTAATCTGTCCTAAGAGCCCCTTGAGCCACTATAGGCTCTAATAAAATAGTAAGATCATTGTTCCCATTTTATTCTGCAGACAGAATCCTACATGATACAGCAGTAGCAAATTTTCTGTTTCTAGAATTCTGCCAGAGCCCAGTTCATGCTTGTGTAGTTCACTTGGCACAACTCCAGGGGCGCCACTCACTTCACAACCATCACACAGTGACACATTATTTATTGCCACAATTTGTGGATGGGCGCTAACTACCTTAAAGCATGGACAGTTGTCCCTGTGTTGCACAGAGGTGGCTCTTTGGCTAGTGAGTACTGCTTATAATTTGACATCAAAAACTAAGAATGATCAGACTTCTGCCCTCAGTCCTGACAGAATATCAAAGACCAAACTTGCTGTTTTGAGATAAACAACTAGATAATTGAACAAACTAGATATACCGATTGGCCTCAGGCATTACACAACAGAACACAACAGTGATCCTAGAGAGGAAAGAAACAAACAAGACCCGCCACCTCATCATCTCAGTGTCCCGCTTTGTTGCCGTGGGCCCGCAAAGAGGGAGCCCCAGCACCTCCTCAAAGTCTTACTGAGTCAAGGATGTAGAAGCCGTGGGGAGAATGTGGAGGTTGCACAGCAGAGTCCCCAAAAGGAGTGAACTATGAAGAGAAAAAGCTCCAGAAACATGCTCGAGGTACGCTTGCATTTTTGCTGAGAACTAATCAGTGCCAGTGTAGAGTTCAAGTCCATGAGGCCCAACAAAGCATAATTAGTAACTTCCAAGCTGAACAATTCCCAGAGTTCACAGAAAGTAAAAAGACATTTGATCTGGCCACTGAGAGTCCCTGGTGATAGCCGACGGGGTCATGCCTTCCTAGTAGAGCTAAACTCCACTTGAAGTGAAGCCTATTCCAAGCCAACCATAACAAAGCTTGAAAAGAGGCCTGAAGGAGATCAAACTGATCCGCGAGTCACTCCAACTGCCTGTCAGATGAAAGTACAGTGCTCTTTAAAGGAAAACAACAATGATGCAGACACTCACAATTCCAGCCAAAAAAAAAAAAAGAAAGAAAGAAAAAGAAAAAGTATTAAATATGCGAAGAGGCAAGAAAATGAGTGTGGATCACGATCAGGAATAAATCCAACAACAGAAACAAAATCAGGAAAGAGGGATCATAAAACTGGAAAACAAAGATGTCATCAGAGTTTTTGTAATCATGCTTACCTGTTTTTAAATTGAACATAATAAAGTATTTAGTAATGAAAGGGAAGTGCAAAGGAGTTTCTGCAGCATACTACATGCACTTGGTGTAAGAAGGAATGGGATTTATGAAAATGTACATGTATGATCTTTTCTGTAAAAGATATACAGGAAAAATAATCTGGAAACTAATGAGACTGTTTACCTACAGAAGGTGGGTGGGAATGAGATAGAAAGAATGGGGGAATGGAAACATGATGTAGAGAAGAGGAGTGACACTTTTTTGAGCTAAGTGTCATGATAATGTTTCACATATGCCCCTGATAAATAAATAATTAAAACCTACCAGTTTATGGGGAATACAGACTATAATACAAAATGGACTTACCTGGCTTGCCAATGGTAAATATAACCACACTGAAGGACTGGGGAGTGAGTAAAAGAACAAACCAAAGCAACTTACAAAAAACAATCAAACAAACAAAAAACAAACCCAAAACAAAACAAAAAAACAACAAAACCCAAACACTATTTGACTATATCTGTAAAGCTAAAGACAAAAAGAACTATGCAGGAATGTAACACTGCAGTTTATAAATGTGTTTTTCACAAGGATATGGATTTGCAAATATGGAATTACTTTATGTGTATACTAGGATTGAGCAAAAAGTAAATATGTTGTAGATAATGAAAGCTAAGTTTCTCCTGTCAGAGAATGGTGTTACAGATAAGGGAAAGGGAAAAGCCTAGAATGAATCCTATAGTGTTGGATTAGAATAAAAACCAGTTGGTATGGCCATTGGTTTTGGCATATAGACAGATGGATACATGAAGAAACAAAGTTGTGTATGGATGTGTGAGTATATGCATTAATATTTCCTAGCTCTTCCAGTAAAAGGGCCTACAAGCAATGAGAATAACATTCTCTAATTAAGGAAACCAAAAGCTCCTTGGAGAAATGTTTAACATCAGGACTGGGAAGGAAAATACAAGATAAGCTTGGGACATTTTTAGTGCCAGAAAGCAAGGAAGTGCTCAAAAATGATAGAGCCTTGTGGAGAGGACACAGAGCCTAACCTCAAGAAGCTCTCCTAGCCAAATCTGGGAAAATAAGGATAGCGATAGAAGATGAAATATCCATCAGTATATCCACTGATACAAATAAGTAATTGAATAAACTGAAGAAGATGGGGCAGATTTCTTTAAAATAAAATTTTAATTATTACATATAGGAGGAGTCAAGAAAAGATAAAACCACCATTTTACCAGTCCTGCAGAGGAACTTTTGAGGGATGGTAAAATTAGTAGTAAAGATATATTGAGGGGCGCCTGGGTGGCTCAGTGGGTTAAAGCCTCTGCCTTCAGCTCAGGTCATGGTCCCAGGGTCCTGGGATTGAGCCCCGCATCAGGCTCTCTGCTCAGCAGGGAGCCTGCTTCTTCCTCTCTCTGCCTGTCTCTCTGCCTACTTGTGATCTCTCTCTGTCAAATAAATAAACAAAAATCTTTAAAAAAAAGAGATATTTTGAGAAACTAGGTATGTGCATAGTGTCAAAGTATCTCCCCACAAGATAGTTGATTATAAAATGGTAACTTTACAATGGATATGCCGCCTTAACCAAGTGGTAAAATTCAAAATCACTGGTAATAAAATACATCATCACAATGTAACTTCTTATATGATTCAATGAGTAGGGCATAATGTTAATTCTGTTTGTTTTTTTTTTTTTTTACCAAAAATGTATAACTTCAATCTAATCATTAGAAAATAGCAAATTGAAATTGAAAGACCTTCTGCAATATAACTGCCTAGTATTTTTTCAAATGTGTCTGAGTTAGACTGGTGTGTCCACCATCAGGAGACATGGAGACACCACGGCAAGTGGAATCAGAGAGGTTGGATGACAAGAGCTTGGATGGACCTGAAAAAGGACATTAGTAGGATATATTGAAGAATAGTCCAGAATTTAGATAGTAAGAAAAACTCTCAAGAATAACCCATGAGTCAAAGGAAAAAATCAAGAAGGAAATTAGAAAAGAGCTTAAACAGAAAGAAAACAACGAAAGCATAATAAAATTTGTGGGATGTGGCTAAAATATGTCTTATAGGGACATTTATAGACTTAATATGCATTTATTGAAAAGAAAGTTCTAAAATCATTAAGAATCTAACCTTAAGAAACAAAAAAATAGGGGTGCCTGGGTGGCTCAGTCCCTTAAGTCTCTGCCTTTGGGTGTGTCGTAATCTTGGGATCCTGGCATCAAGACCCAGGTTGGGCTCCCTGTTCAGTGGGGAGTCTGCTTCTCCTTCTCCCTCTGCCTCCTGCTCCCCCTGCTTGTGCTCACTCTCTTTCTCTCTCGAGGAAATAAATAAAATCAGAAAAAAAAGAGATTAAATAAACCATAAAGTAAAATAAAATTAAGCAGAAGGAAGAAAATACAAAGGATACAAACATAAAACAAGAAAATAGTTAATAGTCAAAGGTCAAGAAAGTTAACAGAACCATGAATTGGTTCTTTGGGGAAAATTAATTAATTAATTAATTAATTTGAAAAATGTCTAACTAGACTTATCCAGTAAAAAATGAAAAATCACAAATTTCAAATATCATAAAACAGAAAGGCTATAACTACAGAACCTACAGACATAAAGCTACTAATAGGGAATGTCATAAAATGTTAGGTAGATGCATTTGGCAAATCAGATGACATTGGTAGTCTAGAGTTTTAATTATTAAAGAAGTTGAATTTTTGTTAAAAAAATCTCTCCACAAATAACATTCTAAGCTCCTTGATTGTTCTGGTGAATTCTATCAAACTTCAAGGAAAAAATAACAATAGAATATGAGTTGGTTCAAACATTTAAAAAATTATTATAGTACATTATCAAATTATTTCCAAAATACTGTTTTTATTTACACTTCAAACAATTGTTTATAAACATGAGTATCCCACTTTAGTTTTATAAAGTCTAGCTCCCTGTAGCAGCGTGTAAAAAGAGAGGGCACATAAATACTCCACTGGCCCTGGGCACATCCACCCCCACTTTACCAGTCTCCCTCCATCCTTGACAGCACCAACTTCCATCACTCAAAGCTCATTACTGAGGGGATGACTGAAAAAGTGTGTCTTGTTCTTTTTTTAATTATTACAAATAAAGGCATGGATAAGTGTGAACATTTGCTCCTACGTTTATCAGTCATTTGTATTGCTGTATAATTTTTTATCAACTTCACTCCCTTTTTTATTTCTTTACCATGTTTGTGTTGCCATATGAAAGGTTAACCCCATTTTAAGTAGGTGAATGATTAATGTGATCAATCACATTAGGAAAAGTTATTCACAAAACTCTAGTTGATGATTATTAATCTATAGTGTTTTCTGAATAACTTTTGCCAGTTTGTCATTTTATATTTATTTATTTATTTATTTTAAGAGAGAGAGCAAGCATGCAGGGGTGAGGAGGGACAGAGGGAGAGAGAAAAGAGAACCTCAAGTAGGCTCCATGCCCAGTGTGGAGCCCAAAGCACAGCTCAATCTCACAACCGTGAGATCATGACTTGAGCCAAAAGTTGGGTGCCCAAATGACTGAACCACCCAGGAACCCCCCAATTTGTCATTTTAACTTGAATTCATTTATTTTGGGGGGCAAAAGTTACAATCAGGTATTTTTCTAAGTTAGAGGTCAAAGTACCCACAGCTTCTTTTCTGCCCAAGAGGAGAGGCAGGAACAGTACTTGAATTCTAGGACACTCCTGTCATTTTTGTTCATTGTACATCTTTCAGCTAACACCTGTGAACAAGTGAAGTAAAAGTTGTGGCTCCAAATCCATGTCAGTCTATATCAAACATCTTAAACAATTAAAGAAGAAGACTCAGTGAGAGGAAATTATCAGAAAGAGACCGAGGAGAAAAGAAGAGGACATATCTAAAACACTGTCATCATTTTGGGGGCACAAATCTGAAAATATACAAGACAGCTAGAAATTAATTCATATCTGGATGCCTATAATGAAATAAAAAAACTGACCAACTTCGGCATGTTTGATAATGCCCATTGTTCAATATTCAAGGGACGAAAGGTTGGGGATTACGGTGCTATCACTGGTATTTGTTAATGAACCTTTAAATTGGCCATTACTGTTATAGCCTTTTATGTTGGCTTGGCTGTGGTGGCGTTTTATTGACATAGACAACACAATTAATTTGCTTCAATCGTTTAACATGTCTGGGTTGAATCCAGTTAAAATGACTATGAGTTGTAATGCCAGCTCCTGGACTGGCAACAGAAAAACTTAACATAAGTCTCCAACCAAGAATGCCAATTCTCAAGGGGCAGAGGAGAGCGAAGGGGTTGGAGGAGGAAAAGAGAGGGTGCATTGATATCAATCACAGAGCTAAGAGGAAATCAGCCTATAAGAAAACTGTAGGAGTGTTGGACATAATGAGCAACAGAGACTGCCTACTCCATTATGCCAATCTTTGGTGTTATGGATTGATCATGCTTTTGAGAAATACAGTTTTATCACTTTCTGTCTTCTCAAATGCTACTTGATACTGACCATTGGGCAAGAATCACTTTTTCTTTTTTTTAATTTAAAATTTTATTTATTTATTTATAAACATATAATGTATTTTTAGCCCCAAGGGTACAGGTCTGTGAAGCGCCAGGTTAACACACTTCACAGCACTCACCATAAGGAATCACTTTTTCCATACAAAAAAGTGGTACATCGCAACTACCAGATGCATCCAACAATTAAGCAGTGAAAAGCAAACACTCCAGCTGGACTAGGAGACATTAGAACAAAGTTACATTGCCTAGGCCTGAAAGATGTTGAATTTGAGGCACTTTTCAGTAATCTGCATCTTCAAAAAAATGTCAAAACTGCCAGTTTTGACCATTGACCTTTTGTTGTCATAAACTTTTAAATCACATGGTGAAGCAAAGGTGGTATTGACTTGGTTTAGAATTTTGAATAAAACTTCATAAATTTCCTATTCATTTTGCCACTATTCTGAATGTTTGTTGTTAATCAAAATAGAAAACAGTTCTTTACAAAGAGATCAAAATAAAAGAAAGTAAATCTAATTCTTGATAATTTATACAAAAGGTATTGTCTTATCTTCTCTAATATTCAACACAGAAAATTGAAAGCCAATTTTTTCAAGGATTAATTTTTATTTTCACTTTTATATACACATCTGCACAGGTGGATATTGAATTATTTCATCCTTTTCCCCTCTTTGGAGCTAAATTTGTTTTGAGGATAAATTTTGAGAAGATGGTCAAGCACACTGATGATTCTACATAATACAAGGACACAAGTTTAAAAGTTAACAAAGTTATAGTGTTACAAGGTCATTATAATGCTATGAATACTATGGAATCACTTTGAACTACCATGTGGCCTAGGAAAAAAAGAAAGAGACAGAATAATGGTCATACATGCTTGGACAGCATAAGAAAAATTAATTTGCCAGGCAAATGAAATTTGCAGTATAATTGGAAACAAAACATTTTGTTTATCACTAATTAAAAAGTATAGATTCTTATATTTATATGCTTAATACTGAACTCAGACTGTTTTTGTGGGGGACAAAATTGATGATACCGTGTCTTGAGAGTTAAGATTTTCTGGAAATTTATGCCTCCTGCTTTCCTCCCTTCTGCATGTCAAGTGCTAGGAAATATAAAATGTTTCAAAGACTGGCTCTGGGGAATATGTTGCTAGGTATTTCAAACAAGATTTTTATTTTTTAAAAAATTGCGCAAGATGGGCGCCTGGGTGGCTCAGTGGGTTAAGCCTCTGCCTTCGGCTTGGGTCATGATCCCAGAGTCCTGGGATCGAGCCCCACATCGGGCTCTCTGCTCCGCGGAGAGCCTGCTCCCTCCTCTCTCTCTGCCTGCCTCTCTTCCCTACTTGTAATCTTCTGTCAAATAAATAAATAAATAAAATCTTTTAAAAAAAATTGCGCAAGAGATTTATACCTATTTTTTTAAAGATTTTATTTATTTGCCAGAGATAGAGTACACACAAGCAGGCAGAGAGGCAGGCAGAGGCAGCGAGAGAAGCAGGCTTCCTGCCGAGCAAGCAGCCCGTTGCGGGACTCGATCCCAGGACACTGGCTGGGATCATGACCTGAGCCGAAGGAAGCGGCTTAACCAACTGAGCCACCCAGGCATCCCGAGATTTATGCCTATTATAGAAGACAAACAAAATGCAGATAAAGAGAAAGGAAATAAAATTTAATTGCATGTACTCCCTGCATCCAATGATATTCTCTTTTAATATATTATTGTATGAGAAATGTATGTATGTATGTGTGTATATACAGAGTAGTAAATATATGTGTATATGTACATATATATTGTAGTAAATATATATATTTATATGTAGTAGATATGTATATGTATGTGTGTGTGTGTGTATATATATATATATGTATACACACAGAGTAGTAAAACTGGGAAAAGGTGGGGATTCAATTATAGGGTCACCAGAGAAAGTTGTATTGAGATGGGAGTTTAGCAGACCCTCCTAGAATAAGAAAGCAAAGCCGTGCAGATGTCTCCTGGAACACTATCATAAGCAGAGGGCCAGCTCAAGGGCACCAGGACAAGAGCATACACTGTGGGTTGGGGTTGGAGAAAGAAAAAGGAAGCGAGTATCAAAATATATCCTGTTTTTTTGCTACTTTTTCTCTGACCCATAGATTATTTGTTTAGTTTCCAAATGTTCAGGGCTTTCCTAGACATCTAGTTGCTATTGATTTCTAATTTAATTTTATTGTGGTCAGAGAACATAGCAAGAAAAAAAAAGGTGTTGTCTTACTTTAAAGGAAGTTTAATATGTGATATATTTGTCTGATATGATTTAAATCCTTTGAAATTTATTAAAACTCATTTTGTGGCCCAGAAGATGATTGGTCTTGGTGAATGTGTCAAGTATACTTGAAGGACTGTGCTGGTCACCACTGGTGGTGGTGGCTGGTCACCACTGGTGGTGGTGGCTGGTCACCATATCCTGTCCATGTTAGTTAGGTCACAGTGGTTGATAATGTTGTTTATATCATCTAAATCTTTACTGACATTTTAAGTCTATCAATTTCTCTATCAATTTCTGGAAGAGGGAACAATCTCTATCAAAATCTGTTTTATTTTCTAATTATCTGCTTGTCTAATTCTGTCACTTCTGCATCAGTTATTTTGAAGCTCTATTCTTAAACACATACATAGTTGTAACTATTGTTTGCTAATGAAATTACCTAGAGTCATTATGAAATCTCGATCTTTAGTAATACTCCATGTGAAGTTGATTTTATTTATTATTTATAAAGCAACTCCAGCCTTCTTTTGCTTACTATGTGCATGTTATATATTTTTCATTTTCATGCATTTACTTTGAATTTTTCCGTATCTTTAAGTTTTAAGTATATCTCTTAACAGGATCATGCTTTTTTTATCTTAGAATTTCTTCTGCATTTTTTCCATGTATTTTTCATTAAACTATGTCTCTGTTAGATAACACATAGTTGGGTCTTTTATCTGTTTGAGCAGAGTTTTTAAACTGGGTGTGTATTTTCTAATATTTAATGTAATTATTGATCTGGCTCAATTTAGATCTGCAATTTTATTGTAGGTTTTCATTTGTTCCCTTTATTGTTTTTTGTTACTCTACTCATTTTTTTGGATTGAGTATTGCTGAAATTTAACTTTACCTATTGGCTCATTAACTGTAGTTTTTTTTCCATTTTATTTATTCTAGGAATTACAGTGCATATTATTAGTTTTTCATAACCAATATAGAGTTGAAATTGTACTACTTTACTTAAATTCTAGGAATTGTACAACTATATAGGTCCAATTGCCAAGACCCCCATCATTTAGATAAAATTTTCATATGTATTACATCTATACAGTTTATAAATCCACTAAGGTAAGTTATAATTTTTGCCTTAAATATACTTTATTATATATATATTTTATATATAAATATATATATAAAATATATACATATATTATATACAATATATTATATATAATATGTATATATTTTATATATTTTTATATATATACATATGTGTGTGTAATATATATTGCCATAAATAATATATATTTAAATAATATTATATGTGTTTAGGTATTATATATATACTTAATTAGAAAAGAGAAGCACTGATTTATATTTTTTCTGAAATATTTACCTTTTCCAATATTCTTCATTTTCTTTCTGAGGATGTGTATCTGATATCATTTTCCTGAATGAAGTGTTTTAACTTGATTTAGCATTTCTTAACATGCCAATATGCTGTTAGTTTTTATTCACATATTTTGAAGTTCTTTCATTGGTTATATTTAGAATTATCACAGCTTCCTGATGAATTGGACTCTTTATTATTATATAATATCTCTCTTGGTCCTGGTATTTTTCCTTGTTCTGAAGTCTGCTTTGTCTGATACAATATGAACACTTCAGCTTTCATTTAAGTTATGTTTTCATGTTATAAGTTTTTTCAGTCTTTAACTTTTAACTTACGTCTCTAATACTTAAGGTGGGTTTCCTGTAGACAACATATATATAGGTCGTGGTTTTTATCCAATCTGAGAATATTTACTTTTAGTTGGAGTGTTTGGACCAAGCACTATCCAATAAAAATAAAATTTGAGCCATAAATATCAGTCTCATATGTATTTTTTTAATTTTTAGTAGACACTCAAAAATAGGAGAAATATTATTTCAATACTTTATTTTATTAATCCAAATATATCCAAAATATTATCATTTAATCACATAATCAATGGAAACATATATTAACGAAATATTTTACATTGTTTTAACTCATACTAAGTCTTGCAAATCTAGTGCACACTTTATGCTCACATCACATTTCAATTTGGCCTAGTAACCAAATGTGACTATAGTGTTGGATAGCACAGTACACAGCCAATATGGGTACAGTCAATGATGTTGAAGTTGTATCTGTCATCTTGCTATTTTCTATTTGTTCCATGGTTCTTTGTTTCACTTCTTCATTATTTCTGTAATTTTTATATTTTAAAAATTTTATATTAAAATATATTAAAAAGTACATTAAATATATTATAATTTCTGAGGATAATTTTATGATTCTATTATATCTTTATTGTCAGGTACACCTCATTGTTTTATTTTTAGTGGTTACTCTAGGGTTTACAACATACTTCTTTAACTTACCATAGTCCAAGTTAAAATAATACTATTATCACAGCTAATATAATGTAAGAACCTTATGTGGGTATACTCCATATCCATGTTTCCTCTTTGTGCTACTGTTGTCATATATTTTATTTCTAGTAATGCTATAAACCTCCCTATGCATTACTATTATTTCTTAAAAATTAAGTATACTGGGACGCCTGGGTGGCTCAGTTGGTTAAGCGGCTGCCTTCGGCTCAGGTCATGGTCCCAGCGTCTTGGGATCGAGTCTCACATCTGGCTCCTTGTGCAGCAGGGAGCCTGCTTCTCCCTCTGCCCCTGTCTGCCACTCTGTCTGCCTGTGCTCGCTCTCTCTCTCTCCTACTCTCTCTGACAAATAAATAAATTTAAAAAATTAAAAAAAATTAAGTATATTAAGAATAAATAGGACATTGTCTTCTAAGGAAAGTTTTAAAAGTGAGAAAACATGTATTTCCAAAACGCTTACGCCTTTTGCAGATTTAAATGTACATTTGGTACCAATTAATTTCAGTCTGAAAATTTTCCCAAAACATTGCTTTTAGAGTGAGCCTTCTTAAATCTCAAGTATTGTTGGTCTGCAAATGTATTTTGCCATCACTTGTGAAAAATACTATGATGTTTGTACAGTTCTAGGTCACAAAAATGTTTTCACTGAGCATATTAAAGATCTTATGCCACTGTCTTTTGGCTTTTATACTTTCAGATAAGAAGTCTGTTTTAACATTGATCATATTTCTCTCTTTGGCATGTGTCTTTTTTCCTCTGCCTTCTTTTAAGATTTTTTTCATTATTACTGGTTTTCAGTGATTTTACCATTACATGTTTTGTTATCACTTTGTCTATATCTCTTGTGTTTGTTATTTTTAAAATTTATTAGATTTGTGTATCCATATGGTCATCCAATTTATAAACTTTTAATCATTATTTTATCATGGTTTTTTTTTTCTTCCCTGCCTCATTCTCTTCAATTCTCTTCTTCTGGGATCCCAATTAAAAATGTGTTAAATGCTTGATAATGTCCTTCTGATCACCAGTCATTATGTTTTTGTCTTTTTCTATGATTTATTTAATATATTTCTAATTAGTATACCATTAAGTTCAATGATATTTCCTTTTCTATGCCTAATTTGTTTTTAACATTCAGTGTATTTTTTTTTCACTTCAAATGTTGAATTTTATATCTTTGGGCATTCCACTTAAATTTTATTTACAACTTCATTAAGATCATTTGTGCTTAAGATCTCATCACATTCATGTTTTCTTTCATATTCCTCAATATGCTTCTAATATTTATCATTTTTATTCTTTTAAATTAATAAACTTTATTTTTTAGAGCTGCTCTAAGTTTACAGAAAAGAAAAATCAGCAAGTTCAAAGATTCTAATATATACTCTCTTTCCCTTAAGCTCTACACAGTTTTCCCTATGTTTAGTATCTCAGAGTGGTGTGGTCAACTTGTTACAATGGATGAACCTACACTGATACATCACTAACAGAAGTCCAGAGCTTACATTAGGCCAGGGCTCACTCTTTCCTTGGTATACTTCTGTGGGTTTTGACAAATGCTTAAAGTAGCATATCCACCATTACAGTGTCAGGCAGCACAGTTGCCTTGTCCTAAAAAATCCCTTTGCGCCATGTATTTATCCCTCCCACAACCCTACCCCTTGGCAACCAGGAGTCTTTTTACTTTCTCTTTAGGTTAGCCATTTTCAGAATGTCACGTAGTTGGGATTATCCAGTATGTATACAGCATTTTCAGATAGGTTGAGCAATATGCCACTTAAAGCTCCTATATGTTTTATCATGGCTTGATAGCTCACATCTTCTAGTGCTGAAAAATATTCCATTGTCTGGATGGCACCATTTATTCGTTTGACTGCTGAAGGACATCTTGACTGCTTCCAAGTTTTGGCCATTATGAATAAAGCTGTTGTAAACATCTGTGTGAATATTTTTGCATGGACATAGTTTCAGCTCCTTTTGGTAGACATCAGGAAGCAGGACTGCTGGATCATATGGGCAGAATACGTTGAGTTTTGTAAGAAACTGCCAAACTGTCTTCCAAACTGTCTTTGCCATTTTGCATTCCCACCAGCAATGAATGAAACTTCCTGTGGCTCTACATCCTTGCTAGTATTTGAAGTTGTCAGTGTTCTGGATTTGGCCATTCCCATAGATGTGTAGGGGTATTTTGCTATTGTTTTAATTAGCATTTTCTGATGATATATGATGTGAGGCAACTTTTCATATGCTTATTTGCCATCTATATATTTTCTGTCTGTTAAGATCTTTGACCCGTTCTTATTTATTATTTTGTTTATTTATTAACATATAATGTACTATTTGCCCCAGGGGTACAGGTCTGCGGATCATCAGGCTTACACATTTCACAGCACTCACCATAGCACATACCTGCCCCTTTTCCATCTTTGACCCGTTTTTAATCAAGATTATTTTTTCTTGTAATTTTAAGATTTCTTTGTATATTTTGGATAATAGTCCTTTACCAAATGTGTCTTTTGAAAATATTTTCTCCTAGTCTGTGGCTTGTCATTCCATTCTCTTGAGATTGCTTTGACAGAGAGCAGAATTTTAAAATTTTTGTGAAGTCCAGCATTATCCGTTCTTTCATTCCTGGTGTGGTCTGTCATTGCCACACCTGAATTCACCTAAGTGTTCTATGGGATCTTCTAGGAGTTTTATGCCTTGGCATTTTACATTTGCGTCTGTGATCCATGTTGAGTTCATGAAGGATTTAAGGTCCATGTCCAAATTCTTTTTTTTTTAAATTTTTTTTGCATGTGAGTTTCCAGTTGTTCCAGCACTGTTTGTGGAAAAAGACTATCTTTGCTCCATTGTATTATCTTTGTTCCTTTGTCAAAGATCAGCTGGCTATACTTATGTCTGCTTCTGGCTCTTTATTCTGTTCCATTGATCTACTTGTCTCTTTTTTTTGCCTACACCACACTGTCTTGATTATCTACCTGTATAGTAAGTTTTGAAGTCAGGTAGCACCAGGCCTCCAAGTTTGTTCTCCTTCAATATTGTGTTGGCTATTCTGGGTATTTTCTTCCCTGTGTGAGCTTTATATCAGTTTAGTCAATATCTATAAAACACCTTGCTGGGATTTTGACTGGATTGCATGGAATCTATAGATTGAGTTGGGAAGGAGTGGCATCTTGACAATATTGAGTCCTCCTCTTCATAAATGTGGAATATCTTCATTTATTTAGTTCTTTGATTTCTTTCATCACTGTTTATAGTGTTTCATAGCCCTTATATTTATTTTGTTAGATACCTAGGTATTTCATTTTTTGGTGCTCACTTAAATGGTATTTTATTTTTAATATCAGATGCAGATATACATAAGGCAACATTCTCTAATAAAAAATAGATAAGAAATAAATAAGAAACTCAGACTCAGGTAGTTCAAATAAGACTTGAAATGAGCTGTAGTACACGTTTGGTTCTTTGTATCCTTCAGCCTCAAGAGTAGCTTTCTTTTTTCCAAGCTCATTTTTATCCATCAGGTCCCAGTATATAAAATAAGTGTAATCAAAACTGTTTACCACTTGCCATTCACTAATGTTGTCTGTTTGACTGAATAGGGGTGGTCATATTACATGTTTCTGTTTCCCTAAGAATTCTGTCCTTATCATAAGCCATATCTTTCTTACTCACTTCTGTATCAAGCATGAGGTAAGCAAACTGACATTTCTAATATAATGAAAGATTGAGAAATACAAGCAATTTGCCAAAGTTCAGTCACAGCTATTAAATGCTACATTGCTAGGTTGTTTACTGTTAATGTATTTACACTATCTCTTTGGCATACATAAAATAGAGAATGAGGATGAAAGATAGTGTATATGTGAATAACCAAATACAGGGGCAAAGTAGAATTATCACAGTCAAGATTGCCTCTTTCCCTTAGCCCTCTACAGCAGATGGAGTTCCTATAGAGAGGGCATTTTTTAATTTTCATCTTATCTTAAATGCCTAATTGTTTATCTCCTGATAGAGATGGGTTTGGCATTAAGAGTGATAACAATATTTTTTCTAGCATCCAATATCCTTTCTCATCAATGATCTCAGTAAAGTTTGGTTTGCAATCGTTCCCTTCACCCTCTAAATGTCACTAGCAGTCTGTAATCTGGAACTTGGTTCAAAGCTGGAAAGAAATCTAGTCATGAAAACCTTTTCTCTATAATATGTAACATGTGGATTTCTTGGCTTATACTGAAACTTTAAGAAGGCATGATTCTTTAATAATATACCATAGAGAATATGTTCCTTAAAGCATACTTTAAGATAAAAATAATCTAATTATGTAATTATGGATGGAGAAACAGCTCCGTGTGGTTAGCCTGGATCTAACTATAATAATATGATTTTCACGGAATTGGCATAGTTTACCAACTGAGACCACAAATATTGAATTGCTCATCATAGGTGGGCTTTCTGTAAGATTTTAATCATGAACACGCAATGACTGCATCAAATACCAATTAAGTTTGAAATCAAACATGGCTGTGCTTCCCTATATTAAATACAGTTTAAAGAGAGATCATGTTTGAGTCATATGTAAATCTCTGGCAAAATACATTTCCAACTACCAAAGATGAAAAATGGGCCAGCGAGTAGCTTTAGAATTTTTGCTAATGTGAGAAGTTACTCAGTCTTATTGGTTTGGGGATTTGATCCAAATCCGGAAGACACTTTCGTTTTTTATATTGTTTACACTTAGCAAAGCATAATATTCAGTTTCTACAAAAAAAAATATATGGACTTAGAACACTCTCAACAAACGAACACATAAATACTTGAGAGATTTGTGTAATCAAGAAAGAAAAGAGCCCTATAAAACTCTTTTTGGTGTATGAAGTATATATAAGTTTAAAATTCAAAGGTTTGGTTTCCTAATTATATGCCTACATTACTTAAAAATCACAGGGAAAATAATATATTGGAAAAATAAGTTTGAGATTTTATTTCAACTATATTATTTATAAAATAATTCATGAAGACTTTTGCCTTCAGAACATACAGCAATGCCATCCTTTTCTAATTCATGTAAAACAAATGGCAATGTTTTAAGCATGTCTGTCTTTCATAATATTATGCATGTTTTCCTTCCCCATAAAACTTCAGCTCTTGTAGAACAGTGTTTTTAACTAATGAAACTGCAGTCATCAAAACAAATTGAGACAACTACAAAGTAAAAACTATAAACTATAAACTAACTGAATGGATAAATTGTTTTCACTTGACATTATTTCACTAGGCTTACACTGTTCAAGCCTGCGTTTGTAAGGAAGGAGAATTTAGTGAAGAAATTCTTCTTGCTCAAAGATTTACACTTGGAAAGTAGCTAAGGAATAATCAGTCATCTGGGGCTGCTTTGAAAATTATCAATCTAAGCAGTGCCTTTAAATAGTTATCTTTTTTTGTTTGTTTGTAAAAACCAACACACCATTTTTATGGTTAATAAAATAGAATTAATAATAAGAGCACCATGTGAAGTGTGTAAACCTGGCGATTCACAGACATGTACCCCTGGGGATAAAAATACATTATATGTTTATAAAAAATAATAATAATAAGAGCACCAGGTCTAATGTGAACCAAAGCAGGAACATCCAGGTTAATAACCCTTCTCCTTTTTGTACACTTATGTTGTTCAATCCCATCTAAATAAATATGCCTTATTGGAACTTCAACTTCTTTTAAATATTGCTTTCTACAGTTCATTTCCAGAGAGTTATATACCTATTCTTTCTATTGATTAGAATAAATGGGTATAACTTTTTTCCAACCCCTATCTTTTCATATGCTTTTAAGACTTCTCTTTTGACCCTATATTCCAAAAATAGGTTTTAACACTGATCTGCCAGAATCTAAATATTTTAAAGCTTGAGTGATATTTAAAATAAATAATTTTGTGAATTCCTTAGATAGTGGAGAAAAACAAGGTGAAGGATTAGCATTCCAAATTCATATCAAACTGCAAATGAAAACCACAAGGCCTTCTCAAAACTCTCTCTCCTTCTTCATGATTAAGGTAAGATCGTTGACCTGTTAGTTCAGTTCTGTTTTTACTTTTGGTATTGTTTTAATCAGTAAATTGCGAAACTGTTGTCATGCAAGACTTCCAGGAGTACATCTGTTTCTAATGTACGGTATGTAATTTAATGATGAGACACTTCAGTGGTCTACCCACTGCAAATCTCAGTTGTTAAATATGTCTGGAGCAAATGTCTTTAAATAGTAGGCACTTTTTTGGTACATTAATTTTCTCACACTCAGAAGCAGAAAATGTAATTCTAACTGTCACTTTGTGTAAAGCTCTGTTTACTTTAAAATGCTATTTACAGCCTAAATGTCTTGTTCAAACTGATTAACTATAGTGGGATTTAAAACTTTTCTAAAACCTATTTATTATGGTTAATGTTTTCAGAAATTTTTTCTTTCCCTTCAGACCATGGTTTAGGAAATCTATCTAATTGGCAATAAAACGCAGAGCTCTCAAGGCAAATCTTGGAAAAGATAAACTGACAGTATTCCAGAGGACACTGAAATTTAAAATGTAAGCCACAAGTTGGTGTAGAGCTGGGAGTGTAATCATAGAATGTAAACACTCCTTCTCCAGGAGATTAGGAATGGAGAGCCAAAGCCAGAACAGCCATCCTTAGACCACAACGCCCCAGTAGTTACCAAACAGAATCTTCATTTATGATTCAACTAGGCTAACTGCATGCTTGCTAAGTAGCTTGGTTTCCAACAAATCTTTTACAGTGCGTAAGATCTAATTATATGTGGTTAAATGTGGTTATCCTGTTTAGAACTTGTCTGTCCAGTATTTCAAAGAGATAACAAATGTTGGTGATAATCCCGTGTTTTACTAGGAGGGTAAGGAAAAGAAACACTAGTAGAAGCACTTTTATTAAAATTGTACTATTAACAGGCTCCATTTTCAGTTATGGAGTGATGGCACCTTGAAACAATCGAATTTTCATTTAGAATGTTTTCATTTAGAATACCAAATAACTCCTGCATTTTAATTTAATACTATCTTATTTGGAGTAAAAAAAAATATTTCCCAGGGCACCTGGGTGGCTCAGTTGGTTGAGTGTTTGCCTTCAGTACAGGTCATGATCTCAGGGTCCTAGGATAGAGTCCTGGATCGGACTCCCTGCTCTGTGGGGAGCCTGCTTCTCCCTGTCCATCTGCCCCTCTACCCTGCTTGTGCACTCTCTCTCTCTCTCTCTCTCTTGCTCTATCTCAAATTAATAAATACAACTTTAAAAAATTATTTCCCATTGAGATCTTATTCTATTCGCAATAGTAACCATGGGATACATAGGACATTCCAGCATAATGTGAAGAGTTTCAAAAGAGTTTTAAAATTAATGACTTTTTATAATTGTGACATAATCCTACAAAAAAAGTTTGAGAACTTCTAATCCTTGAGTCATTGAAGACTATTGCAATCAGAGGTTTCTCAAGAAAAGTTATTGAGATGACAGATGAAATGACTTTAAAAATTCATTTTGTCTTTGTTTCTCTAATTCAGTCTCAAACTCTTGTTTTGAAGGGCATCGGAAAGACATTCCACATATATTGTCGTTTCCCAAATACTTGCAATAATTTTTCCCCGGCCAGATCCCTCCCAACAACTTAATATCTCCTTATCTCCTCTCCCTGACTGCCAGCTACTATGTATGCAGAATATATAGACAGATTTTTAATATAAGACTTGTTTCCTCAGAAATTAATTTTGCTAGGAAAAGGAATAATACATTTTTCAATGAAATTTAAATTATTTTTCAAAGTATCTTCTTATTTGGATAACTGCTATAAAAATAACTACATGAAAAGGAATTTGATTGACTATATTTACTTTAACACTCAATCCAACAGATGAATGTTGATTATTTACTATGTGTGGGGCACATTCATAGGTTTTAGGATAAATATGGAAAGAAAATAAATCAAGAAGAATTTCTTACCATATTATAGTGGGGAGACAGAAAACAAACAATAAACATAATAAGAAAATGAAAAATAGGCAAGAAAATAATCAGCGCTATGTAGCAAAAAGAAGAAGGAGGGTGGGGGGAGGAAAAAGCAGAAAAAGGAGAAAGAAGGAAGAAAGAAAGAAAAAGAGAGGAAAGATGGAAGGAAGGAAAGGAGGGAGGGAGGAAAAGATAAGTGAAAACAGAGAATGGGAAGTCAAGAATGTAGGTGTGGGAAAGTAGGATGCAGTCTGCAGTATATAACAGAAGGGGCAGGGCAGACTTTATTGCAAAAGTGAAATTTATGAAAAGATTTGAAAGAGATGCTGGGTATCTCCAAATGAATATGTTTGGGGAAAGACATTTTCAGGTGGAGGGAAAACCTAGAATAATACACAGAAGAAAGGAGAAGAAAACAACAACAGGGAGGTCACGGGGTTCCGGGGACTGCTGAGTGAAAGACAAGCAGGAGATGAGGACAGGGTGGTTATGGTAGGGCTTGCAGGCATATCACTGGGGTAATTAAACATATTTAAAAACTCTTTTTCTCTGCATAAAATGGAGAGCCATTGCTGGTTGTAGAGAAGAGGAGGGGTATACTATGACTCACATTTTCAGAAGAGCCTTTGGGCTGTTGTGTAGAGAAGAGACTGTTGGCAAACAAGTGTGAAAACAGGGAGCCTAGTGGATGTGGGGTGTTGCAGTAATTCAGGTGAAAAATAGTGGTTCAAATCAGAGACCTGGCCATGGAGGTGGTAGGAAGTGGTCATATCCAGGATATACATTAAAGGCAGACTTTTCTGATGGATTAGATGTGGGCTGAAATTCCTGCAAGTGTTTTGAATTGAACAACAAGAATGTAATGGGCATTAACTGAGCTGAGTTGGAGAAAGCTGTGGGTAGGTACATTTTGGAAGGCACAGGTAATGAGAGCTCGTGCTTGAATGTACTAAGTTTGAGATGATCTATTTGACATCCTAGAATGAATCTGAAGTAAATAGTTGGATAAAGTGTTTTGGAGTCTTGTACAGCTATTGGGCTAACGATAAATTTGAGTGCTGTCAGCATGCAGATGGGATTTAGATCATGTACTTGGATGTGATCTTTAAGTGAGAGAGTGTAAGGAAAGAATAAGATCATTAAGGATTAAGTCCAAGGGCACAGCAATGAGAATCTAAGAGATGAGAAGCCAGCAGAGACTGGAAAAAAGTAACTAGTGCGGTGAGAGGGAAAAGTATGGAGTTTTAACATACAAATGAGCAAGCCCAAAGAGGAAGATGGACGATCCACACTGGCAAATGTACTCTCAGGTCAAGTAACACGAGACCTCAAAACTGACCATCAGGGGACGCCTGGGTGGCTCAGTTGGTTGGGCGGCTGCCTTCGGCTCGGGTCATGATCCCGGCACCCTAGGATCGAGTCCCATATCGGGCTCCTTGCTCGGCAGGGAGCCTGCTTCTCCCTCTGCCTCTGCCTGCCACTCTGTCTGCCTGTGCTCGCTCTCTCTCTCTCCCTCTCTCTCTGACAAATAAATAAATTAAAAAACAAAACAAAACAAAAAAAAAAACTGACCATCAGTCTAGCAATGTGGAGGTGATGGGTAAGCTCAACATATCACTTTGGTGGAGCATAGGAGCAAACGCCCAACCTGAGTAGATTTAAGAAGCTATGAAAAAATGGAAATTGGAGACAGCACATAGCAACCTATCTTCTGAAGAGTTTTATTGCAGACTTGTAGCTGACAGGGGAAGTATGGCTAAGAGAAATTCTATGGACTCTGAAAAACAACCTGAGGGGTTTTGAAGGGGCAGGGGGTGGGAGGTTAGGGGAGCCAGGTGGTGGGTATTATGGAGGGCATGCATTGCATGGAGCACTGGGTGTGGTGCAAAAACAATGAATACTGTTATGCTGAAAAGAAATAAAAAAATTAAAAAAAAAGAAATTCTGCTTGCAATGAGAGGAATAATGGCACAACAAAAATTAGGAAGAAAAGTAAAATATTAAAATAAGAGAAAAAAGAGAGAATTGATGGAGAAGTGTCTCTGAGTAGCATAGGTGGTTGGTTGGTATGTAGTCCACAAGTTGAGGGACAATATCTAGATAGAAATGTGGGAGGAAGAGTATACTGATGTAGGCTCTAGTAGGTGGGGGATATGGTGGTGGATGCCAACAGAAATTCTCTTCAGATTGCTTTCAAGGTGGAGAGTGAGCATAGGAAAGGAGGTTTTAACACAAGGGGATAAGGTGTTAAACAGTTTTTGTAGAAACTAGAAGAATGAATGAAATTGAGATGTGTCTTATGACTGCCTAACAGTCTGCTTTGAACACTATTGAAAAAGTTACCACTAGCTTAAGAAAATCTATCCTCAAGATCAGACAGCTATAAGAAGCCTAACACTATGATAGCATTAAAATCTGAATCCTACTTGTTTCTATTTTATTATAGGACATTTCAAATACACAAAGTAGAGGAAATAGAATAATGAATGCTTACGCATCCATCATCCAGTTACAATAATTATCAACCTAAGGTCAATCATCATTCATTGTTTGACTATACTTTCTCCCTCTCCTTAAGGATTTTAAAACCACACGTATATGTTTATATGTGTATATAAAGTATTTCATGCTCTACATCATTTTATTTAATCTGTAAACATTTCAGAATTTATCTCTAGATGTCAGGCACTTGTTTTCATAAACATGTCATTATCACACCTAAAATATAAAAACATAATTCTTTATCATTGAATATCACTCATTGCTCTCATTCCCCCAATTTGTTTGCTTGAATTTGGATCCAATTAAGATCATAACTTTGCAATCGGATGACTTGTTTTTCAGATATCTTCAATGATATGGTTTTCCAGTCCTCTAATTATATCTCTTCACAATTTTTTTTGGTTATTATTGTTTCAGAAACTGGATCATTCCTCTTAAAGAGTTTGCCACACTCTGGATTTTATGAATTGCACAACCATGATGTGTTTAATATGTTCTTCTGCCTCTTTAATTTTTAATGAATTGATGGTTAGATCTAGTGGTCTGATCATATTCAGGTATGATTGTTTGAGTCATTTGTTTTTATAGATGGTATTATATAATCAAATCAGGAGTTACATAGTATCAGCTGTCTCTTTCTATTGTGTTTTCAGCTGTTTAAGATAATTGCCTAGATCCACTAATTTAATAGGATTTACAAAATCTTGACATTCTATCATTTCTTCATTTATTAGCTGAAATAATCCCATAGAGGAAGATGTCACTTTGCAAAATAATTTCTCACCCTGAAGTATAGTTCATACAGAAAAGATTAGAAAAAAAAATCTTGATTGTTTTCCATTATATGGGAATTTTCAAAATCAGGGTCAGCTGCCTAGCATCCTCCTCATAGATCACCTGCCAGTGCTTGAGTATTGCTATAAACTCATGGATGTAAACAAATGTAAACAAATCTTTTGCATTTCAATCCATTGCATTACTTTTAATGATTCACAAATTTCTCCTTTTTGACTATAGTCAGGTTATACTAATTTGCTTCAGTCTTTTTGACCTGCATCTTTACTGAATTCTTTCAAGCACTGAAAGAGTAATTTCACTATGTAATATGCACACTTTTAGCTTTAGTCTGCGCAATTAACACTTTTCTATTACTTTCTCTAGTCTGGAACAAACTATGGTCAGTGGGCTGACTGCCTGGTTTTATAAATATAGTTTTATTATGAGACACCTGGGTGGCTCAGTTGGTTAAGCGGCTGCCTTCGGCTCAGGTCATGATCCCAGCGTCCTGGGATCGAGTCCCCACATCGGGCTCCTTGCTCAGCAGGGAGCCTGCTTCTCCCTCTGCCTCTGCTGCCACTCTGTCTGCCTGTGCTTGCTCTCTCTCTCTCTCCCTCTCTCTGACAAATAAATAAATAAAAAATTTAAAAAATATATAGTTTTATTAGAGCAGAGCCACACTCATTCATTTATGTATTGCCTATGACTGCAAAGTTGGATAATTGCATCAAAGACCACCTGTATGGTCAACAAGCCTTACCTGTTTAGTATTTGGCCTGTCACAGAAAAGTTTGCCAATCCATGGTCTAGGTAGTCCACATAATAAATCATGCCTTTTAGTGTCTGCCCATTTCTGTGGTGTATACGCCCCCCACCATGCAAATTCCCAGCCACCAAAATGTTATCACTAAAAGCAGAGTTGGGGGACACCTGGGTGTCTCAGTTGGTTAAACGGCTGCCTTCGGCTCAGGTCATGATCCCAGCGTCCTGGGATCGAGTCCCACATCGGGCTCCTTGCTCAGCAGGGAGCCTGCTTCTCCCTCTGCCTCTGCCTGCCACTCTTTGCTTGTGCTCTCTCTCTCTCTCCCTCTCTCTGACAAATAAATAAATTAAAAAAAAAAAAAGAGTTGGGAAGAAATTGCACACAAATACATCATTGTACATGGTGAGTTATTATGCATATATGTGATTCTAGTTATGTGTATATATCCATATATATGTACACCAATCATACAGACATAATTTGGAATAAATAATTTAGAGAACATGTATAAGAACAAAATGTAGTGAAACAGGAATTGATGAGTTTCAAGTATATATGCCTTTTGTTTTTAGAACTAGTTATGTTTATACAATTTAATTTATTTTATTTTATTTATTTATTCGACAGAAGGAGAGAGGCATCACAAGCAGGCAGACAGGCAAGTAGAGAGAGAGAGGGAAACAGTCTCCCCACCAAGCAGACAGCCCAATGCAGGGCTCGATCCCAGGACCCCGAGATCATGACCTGAGCTGAAGGCAGAGAGAGGCTTAACCTACTGAGCCTCCCAGGCGCCCCAGTACAATTTAATTTTTAGTAACGGTTCCATTTAACAAACTGCTCACAAGAGTGCTGAGAATTTAACCATCAGTGCTCACAAACTGGTATGAGCCGGCTCCAATTCACCTCTTATATACATCCCACTAACGATCTCTGCAGCTGAAGCCTGTGAATTTTGATTTTGAGCTCCAAGTAGAGTCACATCCACCGCCCTACTGGTAGTACAGTATATTGAACTGAAAGCCTCAAACATTAAACCTTACAGAGAAAGATTTTAAAAACCCAAATATGTTAGTATGATTACATTTTAAAACTATTTAAATACCATAAAGATATTTACTGTAGAACAAATACAACTGGATCACATCTAATGGGTCTTTGGGACTTAAGAAGACTTGTTTGAAGAGAGGTCTTGATGAATTTAAGAAAAACCAATATATATTTCAGTTTTGAAATGCCCTTTTCCACCAGCTGGTTACTATATGCACTTCACCACAGGTCTAATCACAAGTCAGAGGGCCTTAAGTGTGATATTCCCACCTTCTACCCAAACATCAGTGATTTCTCAAACAACTTATACTGTCAGAGACTGGTCACCACCTCTCTATCCTTCTCAACATGTAGCTCCCAGCAAATTATTAGTATATGATTATAAATGAATCAGAGGTTAAGACTTCAGGCTGTCTCTCATGTACTATCTCAGGAATTTCTACATATACAGTTTTTTCTTGTTTTCAATATATTCTTCAGAGTTTCTAAAGAATAACTCCCAGAATAACTCTGGAAAAATCTTAAGCTTTTCTTGATAGAAAGAGACTAATGCTCAGAGTTCACAAATTTCAGTATCAGGCAGGTACAGATTGTGAGAACAAGCAGCCCGTGTACCTAGTATTATGGAAATGCAGAGTATAACTGGAGTTTGCAAGGCGAAATGTCATTCATGTTTATCATAGGCTTGACTTGTGGTGGGCATCCTTGAGTCTACCCAAATACTCTCTTACTTGTTAAGTCCATCAGGCCAAATTTTGGGGCTGAAAGAGAGAATGAGAGTGTTCATATCCTGGCTAGATTTTGAGCAATATTCATCAGAAAAAATGGGAAGAACCTTTCCACATCATGGCTTGTGCTCCAGGAAAAAAGGGACAGCACCTTTATTCTGAAGACCTGACGAAGTAGTTTTCTTTGATCAAAAAATGAACCAGACACTAAAATATAGTCAGGGAAGAACTTAAGGCAGGGAGATGCTCAAATCCTCCCCGAGTCTGGCATTCAGTTCAGCACCTGAAAAGAAATTATTCAAATACAAAGGAATTACCATGTGAATGGTGTTTCTGCACAATTTCTGCATATGCTGCCTTGCATTTTTATCAAGACGACATACACCAGCGTGAGAAAGCAGGTGCCTTTTTCCCCCATATCTTTTGAACATCAGTATTTCCCAGCAGTTAACTGCATGTGATAATGGCCAGAGCACAGAAACGTTTTGATTTGGATCCAAACTCTTCACCCAGAAGCAGCTTTTTGTTGTATATTTTAAGCTTGGAGCTTTTGATCCAGATTTCATTATATGGCAGATCATTTAAATAAGAAGGCAAGGAGGCTCATTGAGGGGGGAGCTTCGTAAGATGTTGGAGTCTCAAAGAATATTTCAGCTCAGAGGGATTTCTATTCGGGAGCCAAATTCAGAACCCACCTACTGAGTTAAAGCAATTAATTATTAACCACAGACATATTAAAATTACAAGATACAGGGTTGACAGCACATTGCAACGAGCCTTCAAATTGTGATTTCCCAGCTTAATGATGATGATAAGATAGGACTGAATGGCAAATTGCTATTGCTTTCAGCTGAAAATGTGAGAGTGCTGCGGCCGGATCACTTGTTACAGAAAACTGCTATTCATGCAGCAGCCCTCCTTGCAGAAACAAACCCAGGGTTTGGTGTGGTGGCAGCTGAGATGTTAATTCACAAGACAGCAAGCAGAGAAGCTGCTAAGTGGCGCAGTGGGTTAATGACGCACGACACTGCTCCACCGTGGGAGACATATGGGTTGCATTCTGGCATTGTTCACAAGTGGAAATTGGTTTACACTCTTAACTTGGTCCCTAGTGGACAGTTGTCCGCATCCTAGACCTCCTCAGATGTTGTTCTAATTTTCTGCACAGGAGAGGCTCAAGTCTGGAGGAGCAGGAAGGTTACTTATAAGAGTGCAATTGGCTTGGCAGAATCAGCGGAGGAAATGGGCCCAATATCCTCCCTCTTTTAATCCCGGTCCCTGCCAGTATCTCATTTTCACCAGCATGAAAATCCACTCAGGGCAGCAGAAGAAAGAAAGGCAATAAACAAGGCCAATTTCCTTTCCCATTAAACCACATCCTCAAAGAGCTAAGAGGGTTTAGTATTCACTTATCAAAGAGGGGATATTTGTTTGCAATAGGCCTTGCCCTCAGTTGGAGGATCAGGGAACTAAAAGCTTAAGAGTGGAAGAGTTTAGTCAAAATCCTCTGCATTTGCTGGAATAATTGTACAATATATGACTGTGTGTAACTCTTCTCATTATTATCCTCCTGGTCTTAGTATCAGGAGAATGTGTACAATAATATGTATAGTTTTCTAATGTATTTTTGTTTTTTTACAAGACAACATTTTTCACCTTAAGTAAAAGCCTTTTCTTTGAGAGAAAGATTTGACTTAATTTACTCTTCCATGGGGGGAAAAAATCATCAGGAATAAAAAATGTTCAAATTGCAAACAAAATAAAATGATGAGAGAAAAAGAAGTTTAATAAAAACTTGATACATAAGGAACCCAAGGAAATAGGAATTACAGAAGGAGATGATACTAATTTTTTTCTAATGTAAAATAACAAAAACTATGGTAACAGGAATTGAAGCATTAAGAGAAGAATGAGATGAAACACAAAAAAAGAGTAGGGAGAAATACCTATGATAAAAAGGAAGATTTAATATTTAATGTCTATAAAAGACTTTTTTAAGACTGATAAAAATATGAAAATATACTGAAATGGTCTTTGTGAAGTTCAGACTATTCAGATATTTTAAACCTCCACAGTCCTAGTTTTCTGGGATTATTTAACATACTCTTCTCATCAGTTCTGCCTTCAACCAATCATTCCTCCTCAATCTTTGTTTGTTTACTTTTAACTGGTTTGTGGAGTGGTTCATTGATTCAGTATTTAAAGAATATACCCAGGGTGCCTGGGTAGCTCAGTCAGTTAAACACCCGATTCTAGATTTCGACTCAGGTCATGATCTCAGCGGGCTGGTATCAAGCCCCACACTGGGCTTCATGCTCAGCACTGAATCTGCTTGTCCTTCTCTCTCCCCCTCCCCCCCATTTGGAGTCTTTATGTGTTTCTCCCTGTTTCTCTCTCTTTCTCTCTCTCTCTCAAATAAATACATAAAAATATTTTTAAAAATAAAGAATATACTCAGTAAGAAAACACTTCAGATGGAGAATCAAAAGATGAGAGATTTATAAATATCACATTAAAGTAGAAAATGGAAAAAATTTTCAAATGCAAAATTACGGGTTTGAACAAATCACTTTTTCTAGCAGTCGTGATCCCAAAAGGCAGCAGATATGTCCAGTCCACATTTTCCTTCCCTTAGAACCTGGGCTCATCCACTATAAAAACAGGCAGCTTCCTGAAGCAAATCAACTATTACTCACTTCTCCCAACAAGACCCATTTACGGCCAGTGTGTCCCAGCTTCCCACTCTCATTTCTCCACCAATGAGCAGTTTGCAAAATCCTATCCTCACATCAGCCTTACTCCCCTTTTGGATTGCCTCCCACATTCAAATCAAAGCCACTTTAATTCGCTTCTTGGAAAGTTCTCCACCAACACCTTTGGTCCACAGAGTCTCTTCTTCCTGTAACACTTAATTCACAAGGTATTCTAAAGTAGCCAGAATCCTGCTTTGGAACTTCCTGCTTGGTTTATAAATTATTTGTGTGTCTTCGTCGATTCACCTCAGGTAAACTTTATGATTAGTAAAAGATGTTGTATGCACAAAGTAGATTTTCCATAAACATTTTAAGATTAGACTTCTCTTTTGGCTTTACATATTTATTCTGATATACCACAAAACCTAGCATACTGCCTTGCTTAATAAATATGCGTGAATGAATGCTTACCATAAAATAATTGCAACTTCTTTTTCTGTTACTAGAGATCGCACTCCTCAATTCTAATAAGACATTTAAAACCTTCGTAAAATTTAAATGGAACATAGCAGAATCATTTAATTTTCTACTGTGAATCTGATTTTAAAAGTAATGAGACTGCATTTTGATTTTTAAATACTCCATTTAACACTTAGAAAATTATGATATAATTCAAGAGCAATTTTGGATTTTTTTAAAATAAATTGGGACAAATTTAAAATTCTTTAAAATACTTCAAGAGCTTTCCTATATGCAATATAAGATAAGAGCAGCTTTTATTGAATTTTAGGCAAAGTAGAATGTCCAATTAGGAATATTTATGCATCAAGTATTTGATAGACAATATGGCCTAAATACATCCCAAATTTAGATTATCTGAAACACTGAGATGTTAAGAACCTGTGGCTCTGTATTGGTGGAACTTTGGTCCATCTGCATTCTGCTGATACATACATTTTAATAAGAATGCATTCATAAGTAGGGCATTCATTTACAGAAGGATAATTCTGCTGGAACAAAAGAATATTTGAAGAACTATATATACATCCCTTTTCTGTGTTTCTGTCTACTAATATTGAAAAACTGAATGGAAGCAGGCAAATTACTATGTGCCTCCTTACTTTCTCTCACCTGTTTTAGAACCACTCTGTCTTTTGGGGGCAGCTGGATGCCTCAATCTATTAAGCGTCTGCCTTAGGCTCAGGTCATGGGGACTCCCTGCTCAGCAGGGAGCCTGTTTCTCCCTTTCCCTCTGCCTGCCCTCTCCCCCGCCCGTCCCCCTTGTGCATGTGCTCTCTCTCTCACAAATAGATAAATAAAATCTTAAAAAAAAAAAAAAAGAACCTTCAGTCTTTTTCATCTAAAATACAGGAGCCTCATCTTTTCATAAGATGCACAGATTCTGAGGGAGATAGAGTGCCATCCCTGCCTGTCTCAAAGTTTTGACTTTCCTTCAATGTCCAATCTTACAAAGTTCAACTTTGTACTTCCCCTCATGAAATAAGAAAGAGAGAGAGAGAGAGAGACAGAACCAATGATAGAGAAGAAGGAAGGAGGGAGGGAAAGGAGGGAAAAAGAGAAAAGGAGAGGGGGGAGGGAGGAAGGAGCAGAAATAACAGAAGGAAGAAAGGAAGAATCTGAAGGGAAAAGACATGATTCCCAGTGACTACACAGACTACACATTCTGGGACATGTGTCTACAAGCACAGCCCCACTGCTGCGGACAGTAGACAGTAGACTGGGACCGTATGATTCTATGGACAAGCCCATGGTCTGGATGGATCTCTGCAAGAATCTGTTGTCATAAACAAAAACAGCAATGACACGAATGAAGTGGGCTGTAAAACTCCTGCAAAACAAGGAACAATGAGTATTATCTGAAATGGTTTCCAACCAGTGTACTGGCTTACAACCAGTGTACTGGTACCAGCCAAGATTACCAACCAGTGTACTGTGGCACAGTCTGGGTGCTGCAAACAAATGACGAGCGGCTGAGATTTATTCTTTTCAGCTGTCGAGGTAACCCAGCAGAGCCTGAGGTCAGTGGAGCCCCTGCCACAGCCTCATCTGGTTGCCCTGGTGTGCCTTCAAAAGTGGCCCTTTACTACAGGGGTTAAGAATGATGCCAGGGAAAAAAAGAGAAAATTATTCACTATCCTCTGCAGTATGCAAGTGGACATGAAAAAGAAAGAGAAAGTTGGTTCAGTTTTTAATGTCTACATTTGTTTCTATTATCCTGAATTTGAATGTGAGGTTTCTGGATCATGGCTTGCAGTAATAACTGCATCAGTTCCCTAAACCCCAGTTTCTTTCCCCCTTCTGGGGTAGTAGGAGGAAAGCCATCTGGACAGGCTGGCATGTTTGGGAGCCATGCAACAGAGAGGAGCCCTGAAATTAGGAATTAGGGAGTTAATATGAAATTCATCACGGCTGAGTTGCAACTTCAAAATGGAAAGTTAGACACATGAGTGTGGTGTCAAGATCCTGCAAATGCTTATATGGTAGGTAAGAAATTTGTATTTCATTTTTTATAGCAAAACTGGTGTTTATTTTGTTGTTCATTGAAATATTTTAAGAAGAAGGATAATCAGTGAAAATTTTTCATTCCAGTCCTTTTCTAGTTCATGTCCAGGCTCTACCACTTGACCTTGGGCATGATATAAATTTCCTCTATGTCTCAGTTTCCAAATCTATATAATAGAGTAACAATCCTTAATAAAGTTGTGAGAATTAAATGAAAACTCTTTAAAAAATGCCCAAGACATAGTAAATACTTGACAAATTGCTATTATTATGATTATTATTACTACTGGATTTTAAGCAAAGGACTGGCATGATGGAATATTAGAAAGCTCTTTCTGATCACCTTGGGAGATGGATTCAGAGGTGTGTCAAACTGGACACGAAAACAACATTTAAGAAGTTGCTACATGATAACCCAAGGTAGAGATGAAGATCTCCTGATACAGAGCATTTGCAAGGCAGGAGGAAACAGACATGTTCAAGCTATATTTAGGGCAAAGAATCAACAGAATAAATAAATAATAAGGATTGAGTAGTTGCACCCTGTGGTGCGTTGAAAAAGTATAGTGAACTAAACATATGATAATAATTTTCATGGTTTCTGATGTATCTGATTGTCTCTTTCTCCATTAGACCCCTTAGGTGTCTTTTATTTATTTAGTTTCCCCTATTATATTGCCAATGCCTACCAGCACATGAAAATAGCAGACATTTTCTAAATATGTTGAGTACTGTTTGTGTGGTAAGATGATTAGTTCAGGGCATTTAAGTGTGAGTTGATTTTTGAAAGCAAGATGGTGGTCTGGAGAGCAGATTTATATGAAATTTAAGCTGTTGGAGTGGGTGTGGTTACCAAGGAGATGATTTGCAGTGAGAACAGAGCAGAGTTGGGGACAGAATCCTGATGAGATGAACACTTAAGGGAAAAAGAGCCTTGAAAGTATTCTAAGAAAGAATGTCCAGAGAATTGGAAGCAACACAAAGAAATCTGTAGTGTCAAAAATAAATAAATAAATAAAGTAGAAAATGGTATTTTAGGAAGGCAGAGAAATGCCAAATATTCTTTTGAGCAATTTAACCATAGCAAAATATTGCTAAGAGGTCAAATATTATAAATAATAAGATATTGGCTAAAGAAGTTCACTTGAAGTCGTCTGAGACAGAAGCTGGATTAGGGCTGTTGAGGGACAATTGAATATAAGTAGTGATTAAATTGAGTTGTTCAAAAGTAATTAAGCTATTCAGAAACATGTAGAAATAGGTAAATACGGAAAGAAATACTGTGCTGTACAGAGATGCTTAAACTGCCTCTGGGTTGTTGACAGGGTCATTCAGAGAGTGAGGACACAGAGGAGGTCAGAGTTGATATGGTCTCCTGAGGCTTGTAGAGTGAGGGGCTCCGGTTCTTCAGGGTAATGTGACAACACAGAATATTCAGATGCGCTCTCTATGGAACCAACCCTGTGTGAAAATTCAGTGATCTCTCAAATGATTCACCTGAATGGTAATATGGTAAAATAATAATTCTCCCATCTCCAAAACAACTGGTGATGTGGGATCATTCACTACATTTATATCTACCAAATTCTATAAACACATACTTTAGAAATTATATATAATTGGTGACTAAGGCTATATTAACTAAGAAAGGAGAAGTTTTATGCATGTCAAGGGAAAAGTAGATTATATATATATGTGTGTGTGTGTGTGTGTGTGTGTGTATAAATTCATGTGTTTGCCTTTTAACCATGATTGAGGATATTAGCAGGAGTTGTGTTGAAATAAACAATTCACTAGAATCTTCCTCATTTCTTTCTTTGTGCTCCCATATAACATTACACATAGGCTTTCTTGTCTGAAATTTTAAAAGACTGTATATAAATTATGTAAGTGAACATTATTCTGCACTAACTAATGGGATGTCACTTTCTATGGAAAGAAGACTAAAAAGTAAATATGAAAAACATAAGAATCAACTCCCTATAGCTGCAAAGCAACAAGTTAGTAAGAGAATGAAATATGACTAGACATAGTTGATACACTTAAACTAGAGTGTATCTGGTCACCTTTGTATGTTTCTCTTGGCATATTACTAATACATAATCAGTGCTTAATAAATGCTTGTTAGAACAGATTAATTATGGATATTTCAGGTCAAGACATGATAAAAGCAACTGAACAATTAGAGCCATTTGACTCATTATCACATATTGTATCTTAATAGCAGACATACTTTTAAAGAACTCTAGACCACAGTGGGAAGTCATTCATCAGTAGTGTTCTTTCCTCAAAGAGGTAATCAGGTGAAGAACTAGTGTCACTCAGTAGTATAGAAATGATCCTTGAATGAAGGAAAGGTAGGGAGTGAGATTGCTTGCAAAATTGGTGATTCTGAAAGTTCTCACGAATATTCTGAAACGCCATTTTAAGTTGTGGGAAATTAAAGCCTCTTAAATCTTCTTTGATCTCTATGTCGCAGATAGGAGAATATATCAGGGACTCAAATTTCCCCAGATTTACAACATTTTCTCTCCATTACACAGAGAAGACAGCTTGAAGTAGATGTAGTTAAGATGTACTTAATCCGATTTTAAGGAAAGATAAACTATCGATGGTATGAAATAATTTGTACATATTGCTTGTATTGGCTAAACAAAATGTCAGAAATGGTGTTATTTAAAATTACAGCCCTCATGTTACTTTCACTGATGACAGGATTGCCAAAGCATAAGGTTCCCACTCAACTCCGGGCTTGCCCTCACATTCAGAAGGAGTTCCTTAGCTGAAAGAGACATTCGACCTTCAAAACTCAGTCTAAGAGGTAGTTAGAGAATTAAGAAAGAGGAGTCCACTTATGGTTTATGGTATGGTTTTCCTACTCTCTGACCCTGTCTCTTCTAATTACACTGTTTGCAGAAAGACTTGCATTTCTATTTATAAGTGGAGTCTTTTAATGCATTTTTTCCTACCACTAAAAGACCACAATTTTCTGTTGCTTTTGCAGATAGAAAGTCACAGATCATCTCTGTTGGATGAATCTCTTTGTTATATCATCTGAAGGGTTTTGAAAAAAACAATGTCATATTCATTTAAAGGCAGAAAAAGAAACATAACATTACTGATTCAATGTGATAGCTATTTCTAAGGCAGAATTAAAATAGAATAATTTCAGCAATTTACTTTTTTACACTAATACCACAGTTCATTATTTTATACATTGAGGCACTTTAGAACCTCTCATATGCTTTTAATCTATCACTTACTAGTTGGCAATTACTACTTCATCTTCGGTCTTTATGCTCTTAAGAATTTGAACTCATAAAACAACATTGTTCTTACAACAGTGTAAAAACCACAGGAAAAGAAAAATTCCCTGTCTTTATCGAGCCCCACTTGTGAACATTTTTTACTTCAATTATACTTATTATACTTTAACATGTCTTAAAATTAAGGTGGATTTGCATGCTTTTTTGGAAAAGGGAGAGAAGTCAAGAAATCATCCTTCCTGGACTAAATGGGGAAAATAAATTAAAAGGGTTTCAAGGAAATTGAGGCAACTGGCCATGTTGAAATACCTGGGGTCCACGCCCAGATGTCATAGATGCTACACAGGCCTGCCTGGGGTGTCCAAGGGGCCAATTCATGTGAGAAGAACCAAGAGACAGGACCAAAAGTAGAAGTGATGTCACCTTTAGGGTGACAGGGTTAAGCTAGGAGGAGCCCCGTAAGCACATCCGTGGACAGTTCAAACAAAACTTGTTTTGTTTGATAGAAGGGAGGAGAGAGCCCTAAAGTTATAAAGTTATAAGGCAATACAGAGTAAAATAGGTTTCCATATGTAAAAAGAACTGTGACAGGGTAGAGTACTGAATGGTGAAAATGTTGAAGTAGGAGCATATTATGGTGGAGTTTTTATAAGATGTATCTAGTGATACATCTTATAAATATATAATATATAAATATATATAAATATATAATGCTGATTCCCTGCAAAGGAAATTAAGATTACATAGGCCTAGCACACTGCTGAGAAGGGCAAATTTAATCCCTATAATTAATTAATTGGTGTAATATGATTTTTAAAGATCATAATTGTTCTTAGTAGTATGGAATTTTGCCTAAAAAGTTTGAAGAATTCAACATTCATCCATACAACAGCCATGAAATATTTATTTTCTCTTTGATTGATATTACCTCAAGTTCTAGAAAATTTAAGGATGAAATGGACGTGAACAAGTGAGAGAAATGGATAGTAAACAAATAGTAATACAGGTAACTATGACATCACAGGTATAATCAATGTCATGAGGAAAAAACAGTTACTTCACCTAACTTAGAATTAGGAACATGCTATCTATTACATGGGACTCTATGCCCATTCTCACGTGGCAAGTTTTTAAATTTCCTCAGTAAATCCTGTGGTTCCAAACAATGATACTACTGAACAAGAGAAACACCCTCTTTTTCTGAAGATGCTATATTTCAAACAATAAATAGTTTAAAGTTTGAGAAATATATTAAAAATCAGGGGGAAAAACTAAGAGAATATCTTTTGGCCTTTGTTTCCCTGATAAAAAAAGAATAATAAATATTCTTCAAGGCAGTAATGGCAGTGGAAAGCATATGTTGGCAGTTTTTAATTCAGAGGAAGTTTATAGAATATGGTCTTGACTTTATGGTTTATTATCCTTATTTGAAATGAAATACAGAAAGGTCCAACAATAATCAGGCAGCTTGCCATAGAGCCTGTAGCATTTTAAGAACCACAAAGGAAGAATGAATCATTCCCATACACCCTTAAACCACAGTTTCATATCTACCAATGATTTTTATAGCACTTGGGATTTGTTAATAGCTCATTACGATGATTTCAACAGTCGAACCTCCCATTTTACAATTGTTGATATTTCTTTGCCCCAAAATAATCAGTTAGTCTAGCCAAATCTTGATTCATGTCCTACCACAAAGAATGTCCATCCCCACTAACTTTTGCCGGTTTTCTTTACGCTTAGTGATTGATTATTGCATTAACAGGTCCAATTTTCATCTTCACCTGTCCTGATTTAGTCCATAAAGATAGAAAGTTAAGCTGTTGAATTTGGCAAGAGAGTTGTCTTTCAACATGGAAAGACCCCAGGGCTGTGTTAAATCACACACAAGACCATGAAGAGCTATGGCTGTCCCCTGTCTGATATTGAGACAGCTAGGGAAATTGAGACCAAACTCTAGTAGGGCTGCATTTCAAATGAAATGATTGCAAGTCATGCTAATGATTGGCATCAGTTTGAAATTCCTTCAATGTAACCACATGATTTCAGATTTAAACAGGGTCTATTACTTTTAACGATCCAAAAGAAACCTTTGAAGTGCCATAGGGCAATTTAGTGAAAGTCTTAAAGCATTACTTTTTGTCTAAAACCAATACTTAGGAAGCAATTAATGATAATAAAATGTGGATGCTATCAATCACCTATATATGAATTTGTTATCAAAATAAGTTTTTTTTTAATTAGGTAGTCACAAGAAAGCCTCAGTAAGAATGGAAAGCCCCAGAAACAAAATGAGATTGAGGCTTATCCTTCTAATGTGGAAAAGAAGAAAACAAATATATATGCAGATATATGAAATTGGAATTATTTATTATATGCAGTATCTGGGCCACACATTACTTTTAATAATAATATCATCTTGGATTTATATGGTGATAGGTCTCCAGAGAGCCAGAAATTCTCTTTTATATTAAGGAATAAATCACTACCAATATTAGCAATCATGTTTATAGATGAAGATTTTAATGCACAAAAATACATAATTTATCTGAGGTCACACAGTTCATCATCATTAAAGTCAGGTAAGAATCTAAGTTTGCTGATTTATAATCAAATATCTGTTCATTTGATTAAGAGTTCTTAACCTGGAGCCAAGAGCTTCAGGGACCTTTGAACATCTTGAAATTAAACGCAAAATGTCATCTATATGTATGTTTTTCTCCCCTGGCGAAAGGATCAGATTATCAAAAGGGGTCATGACATAAAACATATTAAATACTACCTCATTTGACTAACCCACTGCTGTACTAGATTTCTCGAAAAAGGGATCATATTCATTTCCATAATAAATTTAAAGTTCAGCCAAAGTTTCTAACCAGTATGCTAGAGTTGGAATACATTAATGTAGCTTAGTAAATAACTTTGTAGAGAACAACTCAGATGATGGGGACTTGAGTCCCTAGTTAACTTTCACATGCCTTGACATTTATTCTTAGCACATCACAGAATTCACATAGAGAAATGCTACACTTAAACAGTTAAATGTATTTTAATTATCACCCCTGATTTGTAACTTTTGGTACATGATGAAAAATTCATCTTTTGAACTAAAATTGCTCAGAGCAGAAGGCAATATTTTTCCCCATAAATGTATAACATCAGATCTGCTGGGTTTTACTTATGCGAACACAACCAAATTTGCTTTCTCTCCCATTTTACCTTTTAGAAATTTTTCACTCACAGACAAAAATACTCTAATTCAGAACACAATAAAGTATCAAATTGTTTTTATCTAATTTCTAAGTGGAAATGTCACAGTCTATATTTGCATTTTTAATGCTAAAAAGTAAAAGTTAGGAGCAATTTAAATATTGATTTTCATATGTACATATAGGCACTTTGGATTTGGTTCTAAGTTGCATACATTTACTGTTGCTCCATTAGAAATAAAAAGATGCAGACTTCACGTGAAATTTTCACATCCCTTCTAATGGCACTATAACAGTACAGCATATCCAGACTGAGAGCTTTGACCATTAATTATTAATTCAATAAAACAGCCCATTTGATGATCTTTCCACAGACTTAATTAAATCTTTAGGTTCATTTTGAATGGTGTGAGACCCCTGCCATTTTGTTCAAGGCAAGAAAGTCACCTCACTAAGTCATACTTGATCTGGCCTAGGTATCACATTTCAGGCCTTTCAAGGACTTCTCAGGCTTAGATAAAATCTCAGTACCAACTCATTTACAAGTCAACAGCCTAGAATCCATAGGGTCCCCATGTTAGCTTGTGTGTTAGAGATCTCTAATATGTTTCTTCTCAAGATACAGGGAGTGTTTTGATGGCCATCATGAGGCTTGTTCAGGTTCCCAGGAGAGGGGCAGAGTAGGTCTCTACTGACATATATACATCTTATCCAGTAAGATGCATCAAAATAGGAAGCCAGAATTTCTTGTCCAGTGGAGCCTAATGTTTGTTTTTCAAACCCTGCTGAGGGGTTAACTCTTTCCAGCTCATGACTAAGGCAAAACATTCCCCGAGGTTAGGGTTAAAAAATATTTCCAGGAGTCACGCAGTGTTCTCACAGGGAAATACCCAGCTGCAGTCTGGTGCAGCCTTCCACATGGAGGAAGAGAAATACCTTTCCTCTAGCCTTCCATGTGGAATAGGGAAATATATCCAGATGTGTCTAGCTTCCTTGTCTTACTTCATGGGGATTGAGGAATGCGGAACTATAGAATTAACAGACTAGACAGGTTGAGGAAAGAAACAGCAAACTTAAGAATAAATCAATAGAGGTGTGCCTGGGTGGCTCAGTTGGTTAAGCATCCATCTCTTGATTTCAGCTCAGGTCATGATCTCAGGATCCTGAGATTAAGCCCAATGTCAAACTCAGCAGGGAGTCTGAGATTCTCTCTCCTCCTTTTGTCCCTCCCCCCACTCATGGATGTTCTGTCTCTCAAATATATAAATAAATCTTAAAAAAAAAAAAAAAGCAGAAGTCAATAGAAATTTCCCAAATGAAAATGCACAGAGACCAATGATTAAAAAAAAAAAACACAACAAACAGAACAGGATATCCAAGGGATATCTGGGATAATTATAAAAAAGATATGATATGTGTAACAGGAATACACCAAAAGGAGAAGAGAGAAAAAAAAACAGAAGATTTAAAGCAATAATGAATGAGACCTCCCAAGATTAATGTCAGACATCAAAAACACATATAGGAAGCCCAGAGAGCACTATGCAGGAAAATGACAAAAATCTTGGCATATTATAGTTGAAGAAAACAAAAAATATTGAAAGAAATGGGAGGAAAATAAACCAAAAGCAGAGAAATGTAAGAATTACACAGACTTCTCTTCAGAAACCATGTAAACAAGAAACGAATGGAGTGAATTATTTAGTGTTGAGGAAACACACACAACACACACACACACAACACACACCAAAGTAGACTTCCATATCCAGAAACATTATCCTTCAAAATAAAGGAGAAATAAAGACTTTCTCAGATAAATAAAAAATTCAGGAAATTCGTCACTTGTAGATATGCCTTGGAAGAAATATCAAAAGAAGTTCTTCTCAAAGGAAGAAAATAAAACTCATGTCTACATAAAGAAAGGCATAACATTAAAAAAAGGAATGTGAAGGTAAAATAAAAACTTTTATTTTTCTGATTCTTAATTGCTGTAAAAGATAAGTTTCTTTAAAAATAATAGCAATAATATATTCAGTAATTATAGTTTATGGATAAATATAATAAATAACAGCAATGTTATAAGGGACAGGAGAGAGGAATTAGGAATACTCTATTATCAGATATTTATACCATAGGGGTATACCATAGGGGTATAATGTTATTTGAAAGTGGAATTGGACTCCCTGTAAATGTATACTGTAAACTTTAAAGCAACCACAAAAAAAGTAAAAAGAGAAGTATAACTGCTATGCTGTGGAAAGTGAAATCATATAAAATGTTCAATTATTTAAAATTTAAAAAATAAAATATTGAACTAAAATCACAAAGGCACAAAAACATAGAAGACAAAAATAGAGACAAAGCAAAGGCAATGAAGAGAAAACAGCAATGAATATGATAAATATAAATCTATTAATCACTTCCAATGTCAATGGTTAAACACATCAATTAAGAGACAGAGACTTGACACACAAACACAGATGAGACATGATTCTATGTTGTCTATTTAAACCCACTTAAAATATAAAGATGCATACAGACTCAAAGTAAAGGGATAGAGAAAGGTATACCATGTTTGTTAACATTAATCAAAAGAAACCTGAAATTTCTGAGATAGCCAAATTAAGAACAAAAAAAATTACTAAAGATAAAGAAAGTTTGGGGGTGCCTGGGTGGCTCAGTTGGCTAAACATCTGCCTTAAGCTCAGGTCCTGGGATAGAGCCCTGCATCAGGCTCAGTTGGCTAAACATCTGCCTTAATCTCCGGGTCCTGGGATAGAGCCCTGCATCAGGCTCCCTGCTCATTGGTGAGTCTGCTTCTCCCTCTCCCTCTGTGTGTGTGTATGTGCTCTCTCTCTCTCTCTCTCTCAAATAAATAAATCTTCAAAAAAATAAGAAGGATAAAGAGGGTTTTTACAAAATGATGAATAGATCAATCCACTCAGACAACAATCCTTAATGTGTATGCACCTAACAACAGAACTTTAAAATATGTAAGACAAAATTGATAGAACTGCATGGAGAAATAGATGAATACACTATTATAGTTGAAGACTTCAACCTTGCTCTATACGTAAGTGACAGACTAAGCCACAGAAAAGTAGTAAGAACATAGTTGAACTCAATGGCACCATCAATCAACTGAATGTAATTGACATTTATAGACTACTTCACTCAACAATAGATTACACTTTCTTCCAAGCTCACGTGAGGATTCACCAAAATAGACCACACTCTGGGCTATAAAAGATACCTTAACAAATTTAAAAAGCATAGAAATCATACAATACCTGCCCTCAGACCACAATGGAATTAAACTGGAAATCAACAGAAAAATAGCTAGAAAATCCCCAAACACTTGGATATTAGACAATACATTTCTATATGACACGTAAGTTGAGAAGAAGTCTCAAGAGAAAAAAAAATTGAACTACATGAAAATGAAGACACAACTTGTCAAAATTTGTGGAATGAAGCAAAAACAGTATTTAAAGAAAAATTTATGGCATTGAATACATATAATAGAAGAAAGATATAAAATCAATAATAGGGGTGCCTGGGTAGCTCAGTGGGTTAAAGCCTCTGCTTTCGGCTCAGGTCATGATCCCAGGGTCCTGGGATTGAGCCCCGCATTGGGCTCTCTGCGTAGTGGGGAGCCTGCTTCCTCCTCTCTCTGCCTGCCTCTCTTGCCTACTTGTGATCTCTGTCTGTCAAATAAATAAATAAAATCTTAAAAAAAATCAATAATATAAGCTTTCACCTTAAATTAAGAAAAAAGAGCAAATTAAATCAAAATAAGCAGAAGAAAGGAAATAATAAAAATTAGAGCAGAAATCAATAAAATTGAAAAAGGAAGTTAATAGAGAAAAAAATACCAAAACCACAAGCTGGTTCTTGGAAGAGAGTAATAAAATTTAAAAATATAGGTTAAGAAAAAAAGAGAAAAGAAACAAATGATAACATTCTAAAACAGAAAGAGGACATTCCATGTACAATAAAAAGATAACAAAGGGATATCATGAACAACTTACTGTTCAACAATTTAATAATTTAGATAAAATGCATCAGTTCTTTCAAAGGCACAATCTATAAAACTTCAAAGAGAAATAGATCATATGAATAGGCCTATATTTATTAAATAAAATGAATAAATTATTAATAATCAAAAACAGAAAACAAAGCTAAAAACACCAGGCTCAGTGGGTTCACTAGTAAATTCTACCAAACATTTAAGGAAGAAATTTGACTCATTCTCTCCAATCTCTTTGAGAAAACAGAAACTCAGGGAATATTTCCTAACTAATTCTATAAGGCCAGCAATACCCTAATGCCAAAATTGGACAAACATTAGAAGAAAGAAAAACAACAAGCCAATGCTTCTCATGAACACAAATGTAAAAATCCTCAACAAAATAATAATACATCAAATCCAACAATGTATAAAAAAAGCTATACGCCATGACTAAATGGGATTTATTCCAGGTATGCAAGACTTGTTAACTTTTGACAATCAATCTAATCCACCACACCAACAGGCTGAGGAAGAAATGATGACATCAAGAGATGTGAAAAAGCATTTGATAATATCAAACTGTCAGGAAACCTCAACTTGACAGAGAACATCTATAAAAACAATCTCCAGTTAACAGCATACTCAGTGGTGATAAACTAGAAGCTTTCCCTCTCAGATCAGGAACAAGACAAGAGTGTTTCCTTTTACCCCTCCTCTTTAACATATTCCTGAAATCTCAGAGAAAGGAATAAGAAAAGAAAAGGAAGGTGAAGGTATACAGTTTGGGAAGGACAAAATTTAACTGTCTTTGGGGCACCTGAGTGGCTCAGTGGGTTAAGCCTCTGCCTTCAGCTCAGGTCATGATCTCAGGGTCCTGGGATCAAGCCCCACATCGGGCTCTCTGTTCAGTGGGGAGCCTGCTTCCCCCTCTCTCTCTTTGTCTGCCTTTCTGCCTGCTTGTGATCTCTCTGTCAAATAAATAAGATCTTTAAAAAAAAAAGTTTAACTGCCTTTATCTGCAGATGATGTGGACTATCTACATAGAAAATCCCAAAGGATCAAGGAGAAAGCTCCTGGAAGTAATAAATGACTGTAATAAGGTTGTAAGATAAAAGGCTCACATAGAGAATCAACTGCTTTTCTGTATAAAAGCAATGAACAATTGGATTTTGAAATTAAAAACACTATTTACATTTACATTAGCACCTCTGAAAATGAAATACTTAAGTATAAATCCTACAAAAGATGTACAAGCTTGATATGAGGAAAACTATGAAACTCTGATGAAAGAAATCAAAAGAAGTAAATAGATAATTCCATGTGCATGGATATGGAGACTCAATAGTGCTCAAATGTCAGGCCTTCCCAGCTTGTTCTATTCATTGAATGCAATCAATACAGGAAGCACGCTGTGTATAATTTCAATTTCTGTACATTTATTGAGATATTTTCATGGTTAAAAATATAGTCTATTTTGGTTAATGTTACATGTATACTTAACATGAATATGTACTTTGCTGGTCTTGTTTGAAGTGTTTGGGAAATGACAGATTGGTCAGGTTGGTTAACTGTTAGGGTTGGTAGTTCTGTTATATATTAAAGTCTTCCACATTCTTGCTGATTTTTTTTCCTACTTTTTTGAGTGCTGAAGAGAAGGATTTTGAAGTCTCTTACTGTAATTGCAGATTTATCTGTTTTTCCTCTCAGTTTTATCAGCTTTTGTTTTGAGAAGAAGCCCTCTTATTCAGTATAAATTCATCTAGTATTGTCATGCTCTCAGTGCCACATATTTGACCACTTAATTGGTATTTAATACCCTTCTTCATTCCTGGTAGTATCCCTCACTATGAATGGTAGTTTACACTGTATTAATGTAACAACTACATCATCATCATTTTTTGATTAATCTTTGCATAGTACATCTTTTGTCATGTACTTTTAACACGTATACTTTTAGATTCCTAAAGTGATTTTCTTTTAGACAATCCTGTCTCTGGGTTCTCACATTTTATCCAAGTTGACAAGTGCAGCCTTTTAATTGTGTGGTTAGATCATTTGCATTTATTAATATGGTTGGATGTATACCTACCACTTTTTAATTGTTTTTTCTTGGTTCTAGCTGTCCTTTGTTTCTTTTATTCCTCTTTCTTTTGTCTTCTTTTTTATCAAGTCTTTTTTATTATACTATTTTAGCTCTACTCTTGGTTCATTATTTATACTTATATAAGTCAATAGTTGCTATAGGATTTACAATATACATCATCTACAGTGTTTCTTCATTTCTAGTAAAAAAAAGATAACCTTAAAATTCCCAGTTTATCACTACTGTCTTTTCAATGAACGTTTTCATATTTTTCTAGAATGGAGTCTTTCCATTATATCTATTAAGTAGCAACAATAATTAATTTATATATACTATACAGATAGTTTGCTAATTTACATGAAGCATGCCATTTTATAACTCTATAGAGTAAGTATTGTCTCCATTTGATGTTGAGGGAATTGCGGCATAGAGAGAGTCCCTTACCCAAAATTACACATCTTGGTGATATTCATAATCAGCCAGTCTAACTCCAGAGTTTGTGATCTCAATCAATACATTACAGTTGTTGACCCATAGTCAATTTATTAATTGTAAAAATTGCTAGTAGTTTTGCTTTATTTTTGAAATTTCCCTACAGGGAAAAAACTCACAAATGACGACTTGTTCATTTCCGTCTTACCAACTAGCTAATATTTTTGCCTTATATCTTACTGCATTTGTCAGTACCCTCAGAAAAATAAAAATAATAGTAGAAAGAAATGTGTCTTTTATTCTTGATTTAAAGTCAATGTTTTTATATTCTTCAGTTTAAGATTTTTTCATAGTGAAAAATGAGTGAGAGTTATTGAATGTTTGATAAACTTTTCTGATTTCTCCTTTTTTATGTTTTATAAACCAATTATAATCACATATGGCATTATTATGGATACCAACAAAAATTTCTAAAGAGACGGGAAATTATTAGGGACAAGAAAAATAAGCATTTTCTAACTCAGTGGAAAAAAAAATCATTCACCTATCAATATAATGTCATGTAATTTGAGTATTCTTTTCAGTAGAGAATTCAATCAATAATAACAGTCAATAAATTTTTACTAACTACCTAAATGGCCTAGAGAATTTGCGCAGTTCATAATGACTAACATTACCTTCCATATGTCAAGCACCAAAAAGACAGAATTTTACCCAACGTTCAAATGGTAGCATTATATCGCTGCAATCTGTTCTATAGCCAAATCCAAAAGTTGACTTGATAATTTTAGTGAAGTAGAGGGCTGAGTCCAGAACATAATCTCGTGAAACAGGTTTTAAATTCTTGTCTGTCATGCAGCCATTACATGTGGCATCTAATCCATCAGGAAGGTTAAATGGCAAATTCTTGGGATATTCGTATCTGCAAGGTATCAGAAGCTCTAGGGCTCAGGGATGCTCAGGTACAACTTCTTACACAGAAAAGGAACCTCCGTGATCTTGTCTTCCACTGATATGCAGAGGCCTTTATATAGCACCAATAAGAATGAGTAGATGTGAGAATACATTTAAATTAAAAACTAAGCAAATAATAAAACTTCATTAATTTCTTCTTCCTCTAGCTGACTCAGGGAAGATCAAAAGAATTGGGCATGATGAACACAGGTGATTCTGCAGACATTCTCAAATTGTAACCCGTGCTCATCTCTCTATCAAGATTGATGGCTCCCTAAAGAGCAGTCCCACATTTTTATCTTTATATCTATACACACACGTGTGTGCACACACACACATACACTTCTAAGTACACATACCTCTATTTTTTTTTTCTAATGACTTGATAGCTGAAAATCAGTGGTAGAATTCCTGATACATAACAGAGCTACACAGATAGATCCCAAAACAAATTTCTGGACAAATTTTCCAGTTATCCTCTAAAGCTGCATTAGCCAATACTGTAGCTATCAGCCCAAAGTGTCCATTTAAACTATACTTCAATTAATTAAAGTTAAATTTAAAATTCGGGGCACCTGGGTGGCTCAGTGGGTTAAAGCCTCTACCTTCAGCTCAGGTCATGATCCCAGAGTCCTGGGATCCCAGGACTCTGGGATCGAGCCCCGCATCTGGCTCTCTGCTCAACGGGGAGCCTGCTTCCCCCCCCCCCCTCTGCCTGCCTCTCTGCCTCCTTGTGATCTCTCTCTCTCTCTCTCTCTGTCAAATAAATAAATAAAATCTTTTAAAAAAATTTTAAATTCAATTCCTAATCACACTAGCCACATTTCAAGTGCTCAATAGTAGATGTGACTAGTGGTCAACATACTGGGCAGCAAAGATACAGAATGCTTCTATCATCACAGAAAGTTCTAGCACTGCCCTAGGGATTATGGATAGTCCTTCTTCATCACTCCACAAGAAGAAATCCTACAGAAGTGTTACAACATTTCAAATTTTTCTTCAGATAGATTTGACCATGAAGACTCAAGTCTTACTGCACATAGCGGGCCTTCAGCCACAGACCATTTTTCACAATATTAGTTGGAAAGTGTTAAAGCAATAATGCCCCCAGGCCACTTCTGAATTATGACCACCAAAGCCATGTTTAATGATGCTAAAGTGGGAAATTCATGGTGCTGCAAAGATGGAGGATCAATTTTTTTGCTTGCCTCTCAAGTAGGCAGCAACTCTTCATATGAAAAGGAGTTCGAAGCCCTATGCAGTCACCAGAGCGAAGAGAGTACATATTAAGCAGAAATAATGCAGTTGCCAAAGATAACACGATCTGAAAAACTCAACTATAGCCAGAGTCATGCAGAGCTTATTGGAGAGAAGCAAAACCATGCATAAACATAAATTAATCAAGAGTCATTAATTGAAAACAAGAATTTTAGCAGGTACAGGGGTGCCTGACTGGCTCAGTCAGTAGAGCATGGGACTCTTGATCTTGGGGTTGTGAGTTCGAGCCCCACATTGGGTATAGATATTACTTAAAAAATCTTAAAAAAAATATTTAGCAAGTACATAACCCATATATATATGGATTATATATATATATATAAAATATATATAATCTATATATATCTATATTATCTATATAAGACGGATCATATATATCTATATAATCTATATATATAGATCTTTATACAGATATATTTTATTTTTATATATATATTTATATAAAAATCACATGAGTGTATATATACACATATGATTTAGTAATAGATCCCTAAAGAAAGGAGTGGCCACAGAAAAGCAGGTGGCATCTCTTGGAACAAACAGTACATAGGCATAGGGTACAATAAAAATATCCAGCAGTATTTTTTAAGCCATGTGGCTTCAGGGTTACCAGCTTTTTCAAAATCAGCAAGTTGATATACGTGTAAAGCTCTAATTTTTTGTACTGGGTGTCATTTTCAAAATATTTTTTTTAACCTTCAAACACTTCTTTAAAGAATATCTAATTCTTTTTATCAAAAAAAGACTGGACTGAATACAATCTACATGTCTATAAGAATCAAAATTCTTCCTTCTAGAGGAGAAAAGCCAAAGCCTTTCCTCCCTTTATAGAATTCCGGTGAGATTTATTTCTGGGTGCTTGGGTATCTGCGTGTGTGTGTGTGTGTGTGTGTGTGTGTGTGTTATGCACTACAATCACATAGATTGCCCTGCAGATTGTGAAGACATTACCCATTCTTGCTTTGGGTGGACTAGGAAGCAGGACAAACTCTCAGGAAGTGGCTATAAATATACTGTCTTTTTTTATTTTTTTAGAAGCAATAAGAATTACCATTATATATAGGTTCTTTCTCAAGATGCAAATCATTTAAAAGTATGTCAAACGATGTCATTCCTTATTATGCTCAAGAAAACACTGAGATCCCCTTGCTTACTTCTTGCATGTGATCATATCAAAGCAGAATACAGGAGATAAAGAACAAGAACATCAAAGAAAGCAAGCCAGATTCACCTCCATTAACTGAAAAACCATTTGAAGCAGTTTTTTTTTAAAAATCATATACGATAATAGTAACATCAATTTCCATACAGTAGTAACTTCAAGATATAAACAGAGTAAAAGCTAAAATGCTAGGTGCACAAATTTGTAAACTATTTCACACACGCCACTTTCTGACAGTTATCAGATAAACCCAAGAATGAGGTATAGTGTCATTCAATGCCCTTTCAGGTAGGTAAGATTTAATATCAGCACAAATTTTATTCCTTCTTGTTCACCACCCTCTGCTGCTGTATTCTTGGCACTGGCCAACTCCTTCTTCTGAGGTTAGACAGTATGATTTAAAGCATGGCTCTCTCCCTAGTCCCTACATTAATTAGTCTGCTGTGCTCAAGAAAGTTGCTTGCCAAGGAGCATTTTAATTGGGCACTACTTTCTGTAACTAACTAGAAGTCAAGGTTGGTGGCCCTAAAGTTTGGTGCTGAAATACCTAGATGATCCAGTATCACTGAATGAGGAATTTTTGTTCCCTTCAATGGCTGTAGAATGAACATATTTCTCTATAATGAGAAGTATTATATATTATCTTAGAGTTGTTAAATTCTACAGCCAGTGTCCACACAAACCACCCAGTAGTTACGAAAACCTACACAGTGATCCTAGATCCCAGACTCTTGTTATATTAGGGTTTTATAGGGTGTAGTTACCTGCTCTGACAGGGTGTTGGGCTTTTTTTTTTTTTTTAACACTAAGGCTATTGCGCCAAAAGCTTACAAAAGTGAATGGGCCTTTATACTAATGAATATAATTTATTAACAGTGGCAATAACACCTTCAAAGCATCTAGATACATATATTGTATTAGGTGCCATGCACATAGGATATTTGATGTGCAATAATTACAGTTGAAAAATCGCTGTAATTCACAACCTAAGAAAATACACCTTATGTACTATCAAGGAAATGCAAATTTTTACCTGCCTATAATCAGCTTCCCTCTTTGAGGTCTTTTTGCATTTAAAACTTCAAAAACGATGGGGCACCTGGGTGGCTCAGTCAATTAAGTGTCTGCCTTCAGCCTAATCCCAGCTACAGTCCTGGGACCTAGCCCCCCATTAAGTCTCTCTGGTCAGCAGGAAGCCTGCTTCATCCTATCCCTCTGCCCCTCACCCCCATTCGTGCTCTGTCTCTCTCTTTCCCTCTCTCCCTCTCAAATAAATAAATAAAATCTTTTTTTTTAATAAAACTTCAAAAAGAGATTGCAATGTGAGATGTTAGAGAATTGTGGAGAAAATGCATTGACTTTGGGGCTAAATAGAACTAGGTTTCAATTATGTTGGTGCCACTTAGTGACTGTATGACATTGAGGAAGTGTTTTGACTTTGCTGAGCCAGTCACCTTACTCCTAAAATACTGTTATAAATTTCTATATCACATAGTTTGTAAAGAGAAAGGAAGCCATATGTGCATGGGGACTGAAATAGGTCATGGCCTTGAGTAAACATGCCATATGCGGTTGCTCTGTTATTCTTTTAAAGTGGTAATAAACACACACACACTCACACACACACACATCCTTTTCCAAAAAGTCTGGCCAGACCTCTGAACTCTTCTAGACACACAGCAGCATTCTGCTGGCCTTGCTTGTACTGAATGCTACACACGAAGTGTGTTTACCAAATATTTGCAAAGATCTGCTTGCCAACCCAAGTATGGATCTCCCTTTTGAAGTCCAAGGGGATTCTCCAGATGAGCAAGATTAAAAAAAAAAAAAATAGTGGTTATTTTCTACAGACCTCACATTTCTATGCTTAACCTTTCATATAAACAACAGGACCCATAGTATATGGTAGGTAATATATCCTTATCACGATTACCCAAACCTAGCAGATTTGTTATTTTGTAATGGATGCAAAATACACATGCAAGCATGCACACACACACACACACACACATATTCATGGATCACACTTCCCAATGATTTTATCTTTAAATTATTGTAGACATTTTTGATCTGTTTTCCTCATTTGCTATCATATATAAAAGAGGGCTTGCAAAACAAGGTCTATCTCATTCTTTTAAATGCATTGAAATTACTATTTGTATTTCTTTACATTTTTTTTACATTAGATAAATCCTCCCCCATCAGAATTCAGAACAGGGGAATCCTCCTATAATGTATCTGGAATAGTATCACTCCACAGAATGAATTCATCCTAAGCACGAAGCTAATTTTTATCTGAACTGAATTTTTATCTGCTCCCTTGCAAGCAAAATGGGACTAGAGAATGAGATAAGGAATGTTAGTTCGTTATCACTCATGGAACAAATCTCTTAATAATACAGAATGGCACGTTAGTTATTTCTAGTGCCAATATTAGGACAGTAATGAGAAAAGAAAAGCATTATATATTCATTCTCCTGACAGGTATTACAATAAGACTAGGGACAGACAAAAAAAATTAATCAATTACACTTGGCCAAAAGGGAAATAGAAATGGTAAGAACAGGTCTGGAAACAGGAACAAAAAAAAATCCACTGTGCTGGAACAAGTTCAATTCCGGTCCACTTCTGCAGACTCTTAACCAGGCTCTTATCAGAATCTACTTCCATTCCTGCTCCTTGCTCTCAGAGTCCTCTGTTGATTGCCAGGGCATTGAAAAATTATCCTTCCTTAGCCAGCCCTGCAACACAATCACAGGGCACAGGTTCCCTCTACCTCCTGGACCAACAGTCTCAGAACTGAAGCAGAGGAAATGCTCTGTGGTGGGAAGGGAAGGGTTCCTAAGCATGGGACAAAAGCCTGGAGGTGGGGGCTTACTAATCATCATTGCAGGAACTCCCTTACTCCATGTTCCTAATTACAACGGGGGAAATTATCTTGATGAGTTTGATCACCTTTAGTGCAGATTATATTTTATTCTTTACTGTGATGGTGCAGTTAATCAAAGAATGCAAAATCAGAGCTGTAGGTTTATGCCTATTTTTATACTTTAAAAATTGAGCTTGTGGCTTTTTTAGAAATTCCGAGAGTATGGCATTACTGGGACCAATGGAAAATCTTTCTTTGAGATTTAAAATTGTTTAATTACAAAATATCCAGTATGCAATTTAAGGAGTTTTTGCATTTTTGTGAGACCTATCTATAAGGACACTAATTCCACTCATGACGGCTCTGCCTTCACGGTCTGATCACTTCTCAAAGGCCACAACTCTCAATACCATTGTCATCAAGGTTAGGATTTCATCATATAAATCTTGGCAGGGGGCAAGGGGACACAAACATTCAGACCATAGCAATTATGCTTTAGGAAATCTATTGTTGGTGTTATTTTCAGGTGGGACAATGTTAAAGAATTGATAGGAATGGCTATATATTGCATTAAAGTAGAGAAAGGTAGTTAGATACTATGTCTTACATATATCTTGGGATTTATTCCATAAAAGAAATAATCGTGCAGTTATATATGCCTAGGATTATTTTGTTGGTTATATTTTACTAAGGAATCAAACACTATTAAATCATTATGAATAGACCAAACATGCCATGGGCAGGAGGAACATGATTTAGGCTGAAAGGAACTTGGTCATACAGATGTGACACAGAGGAAGAAAAAATGTTAGCCACTTGCAACCATTGGAGAGAAGGAGGAACTGCAGGGGAGTCTTAAAAACGTGTACAGAACACAAGACTGAAGCCATATGGGAAAGCATTCGTGGATAAAAGCAAAATCAACAAGTTCTCAGTTATATTCCTCACCAGTTATATCTTCACCATAAACACTTCATCTGCCTCACAACTGCTCTCTTCATTGCATTCACGTTCCTGCTCAATAACAGTGAGGTTTGACCCCAAGACTCTAAGGTAAGGGGATGCAAGACCCAGTCGGGTTATCATTATAGATATGGGTGGCCATGAACTCCTTTCTGTCAGGATTTTGTCTGAGGAAGCATTCCTTAAATTGAAGGGCTAGTCATTTCAGAGCTCCATCTCCACTCAAAAGACCCGTAGCTTACAAATGGGCTTATGAGGGACCCCTGGGCGGTACAATTCAATGCGTTAAGCGTCTGACTCTCGGTTTTGGCTCAGGTTGTGATCTCAGAGTCATGAGATTGGACGCCGCATCAGGCGCCACGTTCAGCTCACAGTTTGTTTGATATTCTCTCTCCCTCTCCCTCTGCCCCTCCCACCTGTGCTCTCTCTCTCTCTCTCTCTCTCTCTCAAATAAATAAATAAATAAATAAATCTTTATTTTAAAAAAATAGGTTTACCAGAACTGCTTCAATTTGCATTACCCTGGCTCTATTTCCAATGGGACAGGAAAATGATAGACACAGTCAAGCAGAATGTTCCTGATCAATGTTTTTTGTTTGTTTGTTTGTTTGTTTTTACTTTTTTCTAGATATGTTAGGATTTGGGGGAAAAGAAAAATGTAGATTATTATCTTCTGGGAAAACTAGTAACCTAATGAGCAGTAAGACTTAACAGTCCTAACAAGATGCTGTTCTTTCATGTCCTATTTGGCAATGCTTTAAGAAATTGGTGAGTGGCTGATAAAGGTCCGTTCTCCGTTACTGAAATCTTGGGGCCAGATGTACTTGAGAATTCAGATAAATTTTTCAGATATAAGAAAGTTTATAGCACATTTGCTTTATAGCATGTAACTATCCACAGATGGGTCTGAGGTAGCAGCCTGTGATCAGACACATTAACATTTCTGCAATGATATATATAAAGTCATACTAAGTTGTATAAATACAGACTCTAAATAGCCTCATGTGACCTCAAGATTGGTTTTGCCTCCAAATGAGATGTCTCAAACTTCTGAGAAAAGACTCAATTTTTAGAGATTTTTGGAGACTGGAAGACAGCTAAGGAATTGTCAACCTGAAGAACAAAAATTATTGGTATTTACTATTACTATTATCACTGTGCATACCACTACTACATTTATTATACAGCAAACATTTTTTTAAATCCTCACCTTAGTCCCTTAGATGCATAATAAAACTCCATTTTAGGAAATTATGAGTCAGACACCTGATAAGGAACAGAGTCATGATCCTATTCTATGAATGTCCGACTCAAAAATACATGGCTATAAATATATATATGTATCACTTTCTACTACCTATCTTCCCCTTTTTACTGAACACATATTTATTATATATATTGAATGCCTACTGTGGCAGCATTTTTCTTGACACTGGAGAGACAATAGGGAACAATACAAATGTTCTATTCTCACAAAAGCTATATTCTAATGGGGTGGCAAAATTAGGCAAAAATAGACCAAAAAAGAGATTTTAAATGGAAAAAAATAGATTTTAAATTTAATTTTAAATTTTAAATAGACAAAAAAGTAGATTTTAAATAAACAAAAGAGATTTTAGAAAGCTACAAAGTAGTGCTAAAAAGTGTAGAATAAGGAAATAATTATTAAGGATGTGGAGACACATATTTATTATGGGCTCATTCATAAAGGCCTCCCCAAGGCTTGTGAGCTGAGACACAAATGAGCAAGGGAAGTGTGGTAACTGGGGACGAGCATTCCAGGCAGAGGGAAGAGGAAATGCAAATGGCCTGAGGTGTAGGGCAGGCAGATAAAACACCAGCACGTTCCATATGATGCCAGTATATCCCTGTGTGTTGCCAGTATCCCCCATGTAATATCTGAAGTATATTTATGCTGAAAAGTTATTTGCTATTTATGTAAAATTTAAGTGGTGTCCTTTATTTTTAATTTCCCAATCTGGCAACCTCACTGAAGTAAAAATGTGTTTCACCTATGATAGGGATGGCAAAGAGGTCAAAACAGCTAGAATGGAGTGACCCGGAAGAGGGAAGTTAAGAGAGACACCATCTGACATGGAAGTCACCAGACACTCGTGGCCAGTGAGAACTCGAAACACGGCTGTTCAACACTGAGATGCGCTGTGGGTCTAAAATGCTCCCAAATGCCAAAGAATTAGTATGAAATTAAAGGGGGTACACCTCAGCAATAATTTTTCACATTGATTACATAATGAATTGATAATATCTGGGTTATACTGGGTTAAAGTACTTTGTTGAAATTAATTCTACTTCCTTACTTTTATCATTTGATTTTTCTACTATGAACTTCCAAATGACATATGTGACTAATAGTGATTCACTATCAGGCAGCGCTAATGAGAAAGGGAATGGCTAGGGGAGGAAGGAAACCTTAAAGACCATGGTAAGGACTTTGGATTTTACTTGAGTGGGATGAAGAGGCATTGAGGGTCTTAAGCAGAAATGTGACATGATCTGACATATTTTAAAAGAATGACTGGGATTGCTGTCCTTAGTTCCCTCCAACAAACCCCAAATAAAGTATCTCACACAAATGCTTCTTCCAGGCAATGCCTACTGTCACTATCTGCACAAATTACAGTTTACTCTCACCTTGTCTCCCAAGCTCCAGGCTAAGTCATCACATTGATTGCAATTTACCTGCCCAACTGACTTTCTAAATCCTGCTTTCCAGAGTCACTGACTCAAAAATATTCTTGGAGAACCTACCATGTGCCAGGCACTATTCTAGATGCTGGGGATATAGCAGAAAAGGAAAAAGCAATGAAAAATTGCTTTTTTTTTTTTTTTGCAGAAAAAGAAGAAGCAATGAAAATGATTTCTCATGGGGCTTATATTTTAATGGAGACAGACTGTAAACAAGCAAAACAAAAATGAAAGAAAAAAATGAAGAAATACGTATAGTATACTAGATTTTAAATGGTATGGTAAAAACTAAAACAATGGTTAGAGAGCGCCAGAGTGGATTATTTTCATTTTATATAGAGTAATGAGTTGTAAATCCTCACATGAAGGAGTGGAGTGAGGAACACATGGATGTTGGGAGAAAGAGAGTTCCAGGCACAGAAAGCAAGTAACACAGAGGCTCAGAGACCAGAGTGTGGTTGGTGTGTTGGAAGAACAGCAGGGAGGACAGGCTGTTTAGGTAGAGTGAGCAGGTGGGATAGTAAGAAACAAAGTATGCTGTGACAAAACTACCTCTTCCAAAGCTCCTTCTTGGATGGCAAAGACTGTTTTAGAGGGTTTAGTACAACTGAATCAGGATAGAACATTTGAGACACATATGTTCCAAAAGAATGTGACCCTCATGACTGAGCTTTGGAGCTCCAGAATGCACGTGCGATATACCATTTTGCCCTATCATTACTGTTTCTATCAGAACTTTGCGTTTTTCTACTTTTTTTAAAAATATTTATGTATTTATTTGAGAGAGAGAGAAAGTGCATGGCTACGCATACAAGTAGGTAAAAGAATAGTAGGAGAGGGAGAGGGAGAGAGAGAATCCCAAGCAGACTCCTCGTTGAGCATGATAGGAGGTTTAATCCCAGGACCCCAAGATCATGACCTGAGCCAACATCAAGAGTCTGGCACTCAACTGACTGAGCCACCAGTTGCCCCCATATCAGAACTTTTAAATGAGTATACTCTGAGCTTGCCTTGCCCTCTGGGGAGATGGGCAAGAGGCAAGCAGGGCTAGAACTGAGGGTGTGGCTTTTCAGAGAAAGTTTCTTATAAGAGGTGAAATGAGCAATTATGATTTTTATACGGGAGACAAATAGGGAATTTCAAAAAAAATGTGTATTCTTAAAACAAGACCGGGCTAATATGAAAAAAGAACCAATTCGAGAATTGAGGAATTATACATGCCATTGTCAGAATGTGAAATTTGTTTAATAGGCCGATTGGATAGGTTGTTAAAAAGATGGATTAGGATAGGCTGATTGAATGGCATGTTTTAGAGGCTAATAAGTGATAACAAAAAAAAAAAAGAAAAAGAAAGAAAGAAAAGATAAAAAGAGCAGGGTAAGTGGAATCAGGAGGGCCAAGTATTGAAGGGAAGGGTCAGGAGGGAATAGTAGCCAATGGGTATCATGCAAGAACAGGAGGCCAACATGGCTGGAATTTTGCCCCATAGCTGATTTTTCACAATCAAAGAGACCATAGGGAAGCAGAGGACCTCTGTGGGTCCCCTAGGTAATCAAAGAACCCCCCCTTATTGTTGCATTTGTCTGCAACAGGAGGATGGAACAAGGAATAAGGAGACATCAAACAGAAGAAGAACTACTTAGAAGGGACAGAAGACTACTTGGGGGAAGAGATATGAACGCAAATAAGGCCTGTGCACTTGAACTGTCACAGCACACACTGACCTGTTGACCCCTCGCAATTACCCATTCGATACCCACTAAGTGTCACCGTGACCTGCTCCAAGGAGCTCCCAAGCTAACCCTGGAGAAGGACATACATGTTGGTGGAGAAAGTGAGACTCTACCAATGCAGAATCATGCAGATGACTGAAATCAGCATTTCATAGACGTGTTCTGAGGACATTGTCCCTTCCTATGTTTTGTGATAAAATGATCCAATGATCCAATATGTTAGGGAAACACTGCAAACTGTATCTCTATCTTAGAAATTCCTGATTTACAGCGGCACATTAAATGCTTTGAAATGTGCCAGAGTAAGAAAACTGCAGAATTGGGGCACCTGGCTGGCTCCGTCATTAAGCGTCTGCCTTCAGCTCAGTTCATGGTCCCAGGGTCCTGGGATTGAGTTCCACGTGGGGCTCCCTGCTCCACAGGAAGCCTGCTTCTCCCTCTCCCACTCCCTGTGCTTGAGAATTCCCTCTCTCGCTGTCTCTCTCTCTGTCAAATAAATAAGTAAACAATTAAAAAAAAAAGAAACTTGCAGAACCTTGTTTAATCTATCATTTCTCAAATGTAGTTGGAAAGGAAACCCTTGTATTCACGTAGCGCGTGTTTGTATGTATCTGAATTACAGCTCCATAGAGTCTGCTGTGGGAGAACAGCCTTTGAGAGGACTTGCTGGGTGTACTGAACTGGGCACAGCTAAGGGAGAAAACACCTGTGCACCGTTTCCAGGCACAGCTTTTCGTAAAGTGTTGGCTCTGCCTAAAATAATCTGGAACGAGATCTCCTCCAATTGAGCCTAAGACAGCGACCCTAACCCAGGCCCCTCTAATTCCCCTCACCCACTTCTTTTTTTTTTTTTTAAGATTTTATTTATTTATTCGACAGACAGAGATCACAAGTAGGCAGAGAGGGAGGCAGAGAGAGAGGAGGAAGCAGGCTCCCCGCTAAGCAGAGAGCCCGATGCAGGGCTCGATCCCAGGACCCTGAGTTCATGACCCGAGCCAAAGGCAGAGGCTTAACCCACTGAGCCACCCAGGCGCCCCCCTCACCCACTTCTTAACCCCCTTTGCCCTGAGGGAAAGGAGAGTGACTGGCCATGTCTCTATCTCTCTTCGTCTCTCTTTCTCAATACATCCTTGAAAATATTTTACTTTATCTGTTTTTCTCCTCTCACCACCTAATTCTCTTTTCTTAACCATTACCAAAAATTAACAAAAATAAATAATATTAATTTATTATCACAAATAAATAAAAAAAATTAATTTATTATCACAAATAAATAAAACAAAATGGGCCCTGACCTCATCAGAGACTACCCCTAAAGGAAAAAAGTGTGAAACAAGTTCTGTGGCAGGTGAGGTCACTGGCTTCACAAAACACAGAGGCCTCATAGAGGAGCTTGAAGCGCTGGTCCTACTAGAACAGAGAACAAGACTAGAGACTTGGGCAAACCAGGGTGCCGCGTTCTGAGCAGAGAAACAGGCCAGGCGTACCCAAATCTTTTGCTCTTCCCCTGTTAGCAATGGCTGTTTCCCCCATGGCTCGAAGCAACAAATTCTGTACCGACATGCACACATGTGTTTTCCATAAACATATTCACATCTGTCTGTTCTGTTACAGATTTCTTTTCTTAAATGTTCTGACGACAGTAGTATTCTCAGGTTGAGACATTTACTTTAGCTAAAGTAATGTCAAAACGGAGAGGAGAAAGTTGTCTCCTTCTCCTTGAGGCTTCTGAGTCTCCACGGGGGCTGTTTTTAGGATTAGAAAAACACACATGTGAAGAAAAGGAAAAGGACCAAATGTGGGCTTTGGATATGCTGTGTCCTGCCACAACCTGGCCTATGATAGTGACAAATTCTTTTAATCTCTGGGGTTTGGTTTCCTCTTCTGTGAACAGGAAGCAGGGCCCTAAACCAGGGGTCCCCAAAGTGCAACCAATATGCCCAATCCGGCACCGCCTGTTTTTATAAATAACACTTTACGGGAACACAGCCGCACCCACTAGTTTACGCCTTCCCTCGGGCTGGTTTCACTGACAATGACAGAATTGACTAGATCTGAGTAGCTGTGACAGAGCCTGTATGCTCTCTAAAGCCTAAAATATTTCCTTCCTGGCCCTGCAATACAGAAAAAGTTTGCTCAGTAAGTTTCTGCCAGCTCCGACATCCTGTGATACAGATTATTACCCTACAAGAGGCTTAGTTGTTGTCATTGGAATACAGGTGTTAGGAGAAGAGTAAATGGCCTGAGCGAAAGCCACCCCAATTTAAATATTTCATGCACCTTCACTCGATTGCTTTTGCCACCCACAGCATTTTGACAATGAACCACACACCGAATTGCTGTAACCAGTGCCAAGGAAACACATTTTGAAAACAAAGCTTGCTTTCTGGTCCATGCCTTATGAAAATGTATGATGTGAATCACTCTCAAATAAGGTGTGTGTTGTGCTGTGTCTCCAGCTTTGAATCCCAGAAACCACAACATTCCTCAATTCAGCCTCCTCCACTGAAGAGGGAGAGCTTGCCTTGCCAACCAGATGAACAAACTCTGACATTTTATTTATTTTGCTTTCTGGAAACACTCACTCAAAGGGAAAAGGGTCCCCAAATTTTCTGCAGCTGCTGTCTGGATCTTTTTTTTTTTTTAAATATACCCTAAGAAACTGTCTGGGTGGCCATGGAGAATGGTTGAATCAGCCTGAATTTCATATATGGGGAGCTTTGAACAGTTTATAGTGATCAGATTATCCACAGGGTCCTGGTTGTCTCTGGAAGCCCATTCACAATTACCTACATACTACTGCCTGGGATTTGCTACAACACCAAGGGGATTTTCCTGGATGATGTTCTCCCTTTAACATTGAACTCAATACATCGAAAGACAAGCTACTCCTTCAGGTTTGACATCAGGGAAGAACTCACTTAGAAGGATGTCAAAAACATAAAAACTCAATCACCAAATGATTACAGACACTGAACCTCAGAGTCACAGAGAGATTCTAAATTTCATAAGAGAACCTTTTCCCATCGTGTACATGAGTTTGAGGGAGAGGCGTGCACGTTCTTTTAAACAAGATACCAATTTTGCCAAAGTACCAATTTGACTAATTAATAATTGCACATAAGATGAAAAAAATAATAATAATAGGCAAGAAAAGTCAACTATACTGGAATTTCATAGCAGTTTTTCTTTTTTCTTTTTTTTTCCATAGCAGTTTAATAGAAATATGTTATCAATAGATGAAGGGAGATGTTGTTGAGTTCTGCCCCCATTCATTCTCTTGGTTCATAGAGGACACTGGACACTGCGATAGACCATTGCAGGCATTGAAGTAGGGCAATTTCTTCACATATATACCACATTCCTACCCATTTTCTATGTTGGGATAAGGATCTTGTGAGAAAAATAAGCATTTTGATAACAACATCTTTTGGAAGTTTCAGCCAACTTAGCTGGTCAGACCATGCCTCTCATCGCAAGAGACTAAGCATTTTATACATCTGTACAGGGAGCCAGTCCTGAATTTCTGCTCCTTACAAGGAAAAGGAGAGAAGCAATGTGAGGGGGGATTCAAGAAAACAGATCCGAAACCATCTCCGAACTCGGCTTCCCCCAGCAACTTCCCCAGACTCTGAAGCTGTTGTGGTGAGGAGTGGGGCGGGGCAGGGAGGGGCCTCAGATTTTCTGCAAGCATCGGTGTCCCACCTCCAAAGCAGTACCTGGAGACTGACATCCATGGAGTGCCAACTATGCCAAGTCCTCTGAATACTCTGAATCCTGAATATTAGTTCTCGTAATTGTTACAATGCCGCAAAGCTGGCATTATCCCTGTTTCATGGGTGAGGGGATTTAGATTCAAACTAGGAAACCTTCTAAAGTACCAGATTTAGTACTAGCAAGAAGAAGATATGGACTCAATTCGGTTTGGCTCCAGTACTCTTGCTGGTCCTGCTACACTCCTCTGTGGGGAGAAGACCTCTTCCTTTGGAGCCAGGCTGTCAAGAGAAAACCCTTCCCTTTCTCTGTTTTCATGGAGGCTGCGAGAACTCTTTGATGTGGAGAGGACAGGGCCTGGTGTTCTCTCCAGAAGTATCCTTGGCCCTTGCTTCACAACCCTCAGGCTTAGAAGCTGCTGTCCTTGCTAGCCGCGCCCTGGAACCACTCAGCGGGATCAAGACCAATGACAGAGTTTTACCACCTCACTGCGTGCCAGTCTGTCGTGGTTCCTCGGGAAGCGTTGTGATGTACGCTTGCCAGTTGCCCCGCAGACGTGTGTGTGCTTGAGATGCAGGTGACAGCTCTGCGGGGGTGTCGCTCTGCCCAGTGTGCAACTGTGGGGGCCTGGCCACCGGAAAGAATAAAGAGGGGTCGCCTCTTTATTTTCACTTTCCTCTCTGCCCACAAGGCAGTGGCTAACACTTGACTGCTCTCAGGGACAGAGCTGTCTCTCCCGTCTGTCATAACATAGAGATGATGCCAAAGCTGCCACAAATCTCAGCAAGCCAGACACATGGGAGACGAGGAGAATCTGAGAGTGAAAAGTGCAAATTCTGTAGTCCTCAAAGAATTATTATTTCAAAGAATGTGACACACGCACACACATATGGATATGTGTATATATTTAGGCAAAGAAAGCGGTGGGAAGTAGGCAGTTGAGAATTTGAGATCCTTTGGGAGGCTATTTTGATGACAAACTAAGAATGATTTACATAATTTAGTTCTTCTGAAGTGCTCCAGTTGAAAGCAATTTCTTTTCAATGGTAGCTGAGAAATCCGTTCCCCACCCCCAACACACACATCATCTTGTTTACATGTGGGTTCTCTTTAGAAAGTTTTAAGTAGAATGTACAAAAGGCACTTGATCTAAAGTGGTTCATCGCAACTAGCAAATGTGTGAGACCTGACTAGTTGGATATGGTAAAAACGAAGGCCCAGCTTAAATAGCGTTTGTCAAGGGCCACTATTTCCCCGTTCCCAAATCAGCATCTTAAAGGACTCTGACCACCTCAAGCTAGAGAACATAAATTTTGAAGAGATAATACCAGGATACCCATGAGAATGAAAATGGCGACAGCGGTTGTCTCCGTGCGTTCTAAATGGAGGGGACAAATGGGATTGGAGGGGGTTTATTTATACACTTTTATGTCTCTTGGATTTTGAATCAAGTGCGTTGTTTCTTCAAGTTAATTGAAATGAAAATTTAAACTTCATATTTGGTGTCACTAGTTTCATTTGCTACCTCTTTGAAGAGGAAGCCTTCTATTTGTTCTCCTCATGTATTTGCTGGACCTTCAAAATCTTCAGGGGTTCTCACCACTCCTTTCTTATCTCTGCACCATGTCCCTTTCCGCTCACTCGCATGCTGCACTGGAATGTTCTTCAGCACTTTTCACATGATTATGTTGTATGTCTGTGCCAGGATTATGGGGATCCCAGAGGGACTGCCAAGGAAGGCTATATGAGTGTTGGTCTGATGGCTGAAGGCCTAGGTTATAATTCTGGCTTCTGCCTCTTACTCATTTTATGCCCTTGTCCAAGTTGCTAAAACTCTATAAAGGCTCAATTCCCTCATTTCTGAAAAGAAGGCAATACAGTAATAAAAATACTTTGTTGCATTATCAAAATATTGAATAATAATTTCTTGTTGAATTGTCAAAACATTAAATTTGTCCAGGCTTCCATAGATAGTATTCCTCAATAAATAATAGTTCTTGTTATTATGCCTTTGTGTTTAGAACAATGTATAATTCTCACACTTTAAATTCTAAAATTTCAATAAATCTTGCTAGTTAAATGCAATAAATCATGCTAGTCTCTGACTGAAGCAAATAAGAAAAAGCATACACACAGTGATGAGACTAGGAAAAGATAGGCAAATGGTAGTTGTCATTCTAGAAATCACATTTCTTCTACTGCCTTCCCCACAACCAGACAAAGAAGTAACCATACATAAAAACTACATAAGACCATCTCCTTCCACCTTGTTTTTTCCTGGGTTACTTTCTTGAGAAGGTGCCAAGCAGAGTGTGGAGTCCAGGTTCCGGCATTTTAGATGTACTTTTCACCCTGGGTTTTTCCCTCACGGTCCTTTGGTTTTGATCTTTGGATTCCAGTATTACTTAGATGTAATTCCCAGCCCTAGCAGAGCCCAGCCTCCACCATTAGCCACTTGCCTGTCTGCCAAGACCTGCTCCAGAGAGGAAGTGTATGGAAAGGCTTTCATGGTTGGAGTCAGGAAACTTTACTGAATGTCCAACACGTGCTGAGTGGTGTCCTCAGGCAGTTTTGGGCACGCCTATGTCCCAGACATAAAAGAAATAATATATTTGGCTCCATTCCCCCAGAGCCTTATACAAAGTCAAAATGAAATACAGAAAGGCGAACTCTAGGTTTTACATGGATGCACTCTGTCTCGTGCAAGGTTGGGTTGAAACATACAGTCTAGGCCAGTTCCCTGCTTCCTTCCCTTTCTCCTCTCCTCAGCAAATGCATGACCATCATTTCTAATTAAAATGTATTTTCTGGCAGGAAGATCAGGCACACAGATTTTAACCAATTTTAAACAAATAAATAAGTGAGTCTGTCCCCAAACTCCTGTGTGGACCAGACTGTGGGTGGTCATTATGAGGTTACACTCCAGGGTAGGAAACACCGAGCTCATGCTTTTCAAAGTGCCAGGCAGCCAATTAACTAATTATATCCAGAAATTCTTTTAATCTCCATGGCAAGAAAATTCAGCATCACCACATATAGATTATATTCCACATAGATCGGGAAGAGTGTAAAATGGCTATGTGTCAGGAACGAAAATTAACAATTAACAATAAGCCAGCGATGAAACATAATTTTGCCTTTTGTCACAGATCCTGACCCTGATATCTACAACTGGCTTATGGTCTTAGTAGTAAGGTTAAGTGCAGTCAAGACCCTGATAGGAAGTAGAGGGACATCTTTTGCTCCTGAAACTCGGCTGTTAAACCCAGCAGTAAAATGCTCACAGGAAAATTGTGGAGGAAGGACACCTGGATTCTGGGGGAAATGCATCATTCATCACTTTGTTCTTTTAAATATGCAGAAATATTTTTGCTATCCTCTTATGCCTTTTTATAGGCTGTTAATGATGGGAGAAACTGATCAAACACAGGCAGACTTTCACATTTAGAATGGATAAGAGGAGGGCAACAAATGCTCAACATGTGTTGTCCAACACGAGCCAGGGAACGGCTTTTTATTACATTTTATAAACTTTCAGTTTGACACAGACTTGGAAGAGCATTCACATTCATACAAACTTGCCTGATTTTGCACACTACTGCTCCTAATAATGAGCAGTGAATGCCTGGGCTAATTCCTCCACTCCTGCCATTTGTTTCATTTTGGCTGGAAATTGGGAATTTCTAAGGTCATCATATACATTTTCCAGATATTCAAATATTTTCCAAATAATTGAAGTCTAGATTCATATTGAGACGTCCAGGAGGCTTGCCATTCTGACATGCCTTTCCATGAGGGATGCTTTGAGTGTGCTGGGTTTGACATTATTTTAGCTAGTCACACATCTGCACAGTTCTTAGCTGAACGCCAAGACACAAAACTCACACTGGTGCTGCAAAACATTTTAAATTTTACACAGCAAACCCAGATGTCCAACACTATATAAACCCCTATTATTAAGCTATAGAGAACCTAACTAGTTAAACACAGAATAGTCAGGTAGTTCTTATGGGGTAGGAGTGTCATGAAAAAATTGTTTCAACACCAAAGGTGTCCAGAATCCAGAAAGTTTGGAAACCTCTAACATAGCCCCATTTATATTAACCCCAAATTCAAGAACATGAACTTAAACATGGCATCTGACACCTTGCATATCCTGGAAGGCATATATTGGAGAACAGAGGAACCCTCACTTATGTAATACTTACGGGAGAAAACAAACTCGCAGAGCAGGGTCTCAACTGTATTTTGGTCTCTATGCTAACTGCTCTTTCCCAAATCTAAAAGACTTCCTCCAGAGGGAATGAATAAACAATTCCCAGCACGGATGGAACAGGAACAAGGGCTTTGTGCTGTATGCTGTTCAGTAGAGGGGGCTATGAAAACAGAAGTGAGATGACATCTGTTGTCTCCTTCCATCTGTGTTGTTTAATGTAATTCCAGAGGACCTTGAGTAGTCCCCTTGAAACAACTTGGTCTTGCACAAGAACACAGATGCCAGCAGTTTAACAAGGATGATACTCAGTGCGGCCTTTCAGAAGAAATGAGAAGAATAGTATGAGCTATTAAACTCTACAGGAAACTGATCTGCTTAAAGAAGCGAGGTTCATTTGGGGTCCAGAAACTTATGGAAGTGATTTGATCCAAGGTATTGTAGGCAGGTCTGGAATATCAAGACCAATGACTAAAAGATAAAATACTTTGGCCATAATCCTATAAGGAATAGGAGATTGAATTAGGACATTAGGGATTATAAAAACATTGTCAGTTTGGCAATAAAGCCTTGGCAGGGAAAACAAACCTAAGGGCAGAGGCAAGCAAATCTCTCTTGATTCTACTACGATGGAGCCATCCGGAGTCAGAGAATTAATCTCTTCTGTTTGACAGTGACTACTTAATGATCCATTCATTTCTTTAAAGTTACTTCGACAACATTTTTGGAAGAAAAAATAAATTGTAACTAACTTCAATCACAATTGCACCCTGATAGCTCTCTCCCAAAGAAAATAACTGATTAATTATCTTGTAGCATCAAAACTAAAGGGGAGAGTAATGCCAGAAACTGGACATGGGTCATGACTTTGAGTTTTTCTCTACTTAATATTGAACTGTGCCCAGGCTATGACTCTCTCTGCTCCTACGACAATTTCTCCCTAGAAATCTCATTCAGTCTCATAGCTTTAAAGGCTGCCAAATCACCAATTTCTTTCTCCATCCAGACCTCTTCTCAGAACTCCAGATTCATATATCCAATTACCTATATGACTGTTTCTACTTGGATATCTAATAGATGTTTCAAACTTAACATCTGAAAACCCACATCTTGATTCTCAGATCCCAAAACTACTCTTCTCCCAGTCAGTATAAAATGGCACTGCCATCCTCCAAATGGCTCAAACAAGAAACTATTGTTTCCTCTCATTCTCTTACGCCCTATTGCCAATCAACCCAATGGTCTTTGATTCTACTGCCAAAGGCTCTCATAATTTCTCTCCATCTCTCCATCTTGTTTGTCACCAGCCACCATCTCTTATCTTGAAATTCATCACTTCCATTCTTGTCTTCCTCCATCCAATTTTCTACACGTAATCTATAAAACGTAACTAAAATCACTTCACCTGTCTATGGAAACCCTCCAGTGGTTTTCAAATGCACCAGGTTATAACTTGAACCCCTTAGTCACATCTGAGGTCCCTACATGATCCATTGTTACCAAACTTATGTGTTCCTAATCTCCTCTTCAGTCTCTCCATTTATGCCACACTTCTCTCTTTTCTTGGAAGATATCAAACTCATTTCCATCTTAAGGACCTGTGTTATCTTCCTGGAATGTTGGTGCTTCTGTTCTTCACCTGCCTGTCTTCTCACCATTCAGGTCTCATTTTAAATGACACTTGGAGACACCTTTTGTATCTGGTTCCACGTGTCTTCTAGTCACTTATCATCATCATCCTGAAGCAGGGATCACTACTTGAGTATCTATTGCTTTACTGGAGTACTTTTTTTTAATCTCTCACCCTCACTGAAATATAACTCCTGGCAGTGTAGGAAGTTGTCTCCCCATTCAACACTGTATAACCAGGTGCATGCTCAGCACATGGTATGTGCTCAGTACATGTTCACTAAAAGTCACTGAACTGAAAATAAGTGCCTGGGGGGTAGAGGGGCAGAGGGACCTGGGTGGCTCAGTCAGTTAAGCAACTAGCACTTGATTTCAGCTCAGGTCATGATCTCGGGGTTGTGAGATTGAACCCGTCGTCAGGCTCCCTGCTCAGTCGGAAATCTGCTTGAGAATCTCTCTCTTCCTCTCCCTCTGCCCCTCCCCACCCCCTGCTCACATGTGCTCTCTCTCTAAAAAATAAATAAAATAAAACAAAAATGGTTACCTCAGGGGCACCTGGATGGCTTACTCAGTTAAGCGTCCAACTCTTGATCTCAGCTCAGGTCTTGCTCTCAGGGTCTTAATCTCAGGATCAAGACTTCAAGCCCCACACTGGGCTCCCCATTGGGTGCATCACTTACTTAAAAAGAAAAGAAAGGGACTTCAGGCCATCTATTCTATTTTGGTAGTTATATACATATATATTCTCTGGTGGTCACTTATGGACATGGTCACTAAAGCTCACTTCTCTGCAGACTTACACAAAGAAGAAAAAAATAAATAATGGAAGATGAGAAAAGGTAATAAGAAATGGTGCTGCAATTCTCATCCCATAATTAAACTGATGGCTCTATTATGATATGAAAGAACACCTCCTCTGTATATCTGGAAAATAAATGACAGACATATTCCATTAAAAATGTGTGTTTCGGGGCACCTGGGTGGCTCAGTGGGTTAAAGCCTCTGCCTTCAGCTCAGGTCATGATCTCAGGGTCCTGGGATCTAGCCCCACATTGGGATCTCTGCTCAGCAGGGAGCCTGCTTCCCCCTCTCTCTCTCTGCCTGCCTCTCTGCCTATGTTTGATCTCTGTCTGTCAAATAAATAAATAAAATATTTTAAAAAATGTGTGTTTCTTGAGTGAGGGACCAGTTTGCACATACTTACACAAATTTCTGTAAACTAATTTCACAGGCCTTGATATAATACACAGAGCTGGTTGTTTATTTTTATGTATATCTTAAAAGATCAGCATAATCAACTTAAATGAATTTAAATAGCTTCTATTATAGTTCCCATCCTCAGGGGGGGTAAATAGTAGCATTGGCTTGTGTTAAGTCAAATTAAACTCTTGCGTTTCTCAGAACTTTTAAGAATGCCTATTGGCATGTTTATCCTTCTGCTTAAATACAGTGTTATTTGATTTTTTTACAAATTATAGAAGAGTTATTACTGGAGTAACTACCTAAGTTACTGCACATACTACATTATAATTTGTTGAAATTTTTTAGGATGAGCAGGCCATTTTCTTTCCTGTGAGAATGTCTCATCATGTGAGAACACGTTGCTCACATGCCATGTTTTCTCTAGGTGTCTTTTTTGTCTGCAGTGCAAGTTCTGTTCTATAGGTGAAAAAGGAAATGATGTTAATTTTCCTTAAAATAGATGTAAGAAAGTGAAAACCCCAGAATTAAAGGGAAAAGCATTCTTTACAACTAGAAAAATAAATCTGTACTTCATGCCAACTTCTGACTGTTGTAACCTGCCTCTTTAACCATAGCAAGTTTTCCAAGTTTTAAGTATATTTTCAGACAAGGGGGAAATAAGATGTTTAAGACTATTATGGAGAGTTTTCAACAGTAGCTGAGATATATACTTATTCAACTTTTACTAATTCAAGGAAAACTTGGTAAGATGAGTATAGTTAGAAGCCTTAAATATTGGAGGTCTAAAAATGAAATCAAGCTACATATATTTAAGAATTTTATTTCATTATATCATTTAAGCTAAATGTCATATGCATTTCATGGTTCTTATTTTACACATGGATTCACACACACCCCTATATAATTTTATATAAATAATTAGCTATAGGTATAAACTTCCTGAAATCTTGAGGGATCTTTCTCCCAAAAGATCATTTGAATGCCATGTAATTTCCCACCACATGCAGCCACTTTTCTCCTAGGATCTTTACCTTGCACTTCAGCTTCCAGCAGCATTCACAAGCCCAATATTTCATACAACTTCAAACACTATTAAGACTAATTCTCACGCGGCACCTGGGTGGCTCAGTTGGTTAAGCGACTGCCTTTGGCTCAGGTCATGATCCTGGAGTCCCAGGATCGGGTCCCCCATCGGGCTCCCTGCTTGGCAGGGAGTCTGCTTCTCGTGCTGACCTCTCTCCTCTCATGCTCTCTCTCTCTCTCAAATAAATAAATAAATAAATAATCTTAAAAAAAAAAAAAAAGACGAATTCTCAGGTGTGACATCACCAAGATGGTGGTATAGGACACCCCAGCCCTAGCCCACCTAAAAAATCAACAATTTGACAGTTTTCCATGAATAAAAACATCTCTATGAGAGATTAGGACTCCATATAAGAAACTTCAGTAACACAGTGGAACAACAACAAAAAACCTCGAGAATAAAAACCTAACATTATACCTCAAGGAACTAAAAAAAAAAAAAAAAAAAAAAAAAAAAAAAAAAAAAAAAAAAAAAAAAAAAAAAAAAAAAAAAAAAAAAAAAAAAAAAAAAAAAAAAAAAAAAAAAAAAAAAAAAAAAAAAAAAAAAAAAAAAAAAAAAAAAAAAAAAAAAAAAAAAAAAAAAAAGGAAGAAGAAGAACAAACTAGCCCAAAGTTAAAGGAGAAAGGAAATAAGAAAAAATCAGAGCAGAAATAAAGGAAATAGGGACCAGAAAAAAATCAACAAAGAGATGTTTTTGTAAAAAAAAAAAAAAATTGACAAAGTTTTACATAGATTAACTTCAAAAAGGAGAGAGAGGGGAAAAAAGGAGAGAGAGAAGATTCAAAATCAGAAGTGAAAGAGGGAATATTACAACTGATATCAGAGAATTACAGAAGTTTCTAAGAAACTACTATGAGCAATTGTACACCAGCAAATTGAATAACCTAGTATATATGGATATATTCCTGGAAACATACAACCCCCCAAAACTATATCATGAATAAATAGAAAATATAAAGAGACTAATAATGAGAAAGGAGATTGAATCAGTAATCAAAACTCAAGGTAAACCCAGGGCCAGATGATTTCATTGGTGAATTCTACCAAACATTTAAAGTAGAATTAACTCCAATCCTTCTCAAACTCTTCCAAAAAACTGAATAAGAGTGAATACTCCCAAACTCATTTTACAAGAACAACATTATCCTAATACAAAAGCCAGATAAAGATACAAGAAAATAAAACTATAGACTGATACCACTGATACATATATATGCAAAAATTCCTAACAACATATTAGCAAACCAAGTTCAACAGCACATTAAAAAAAAAAATCATACACAGGACACCCGAGTGGCACAGTCAGTTAAGTGCGAACTCTTGGTTTCAGCTCAGGTCATGATCTCATGGTCACGGGATCAAGCCACAAGTTGCACTCCACACTCAACACAGAGTTTGCTTAAGATTCTCTCTCCTTCCCCCTCAAGACCTCCCACTCAGGTTCTCTCTCTCGCTCTCTCTCTCTCTCTCTGAAATAAATAAGTAAATCTTAAAAGAAATCATATACCATGATCAAATGGGATTCATCCTTGGGATGGAAAGATGGTTCAACATAAGTAAGCCAATAAATGTGATATACCACTTGAATGAAATGAAACACAAAAATCATATCTTCTCAATAGCTACAGAAAAAGCATTTGATAAAATATAACATGTTTTCATGATAAATGTACTCAACACAATAAAGGCCATATATGAAAAGCCCATAGCTAACATACCGCTCAACTGTGAAAGATTAAAAGCTTTTCCTCTAAGATCAGAACATGATAAGGATGCCCACTCTCACTGCTACTATTCAACATAATACTGGGAATTCTAGCCAGAACAATCAAGCAAGAAAAAGAAATAAACGGCACCTCTATTAAAAATGAAAAATTTAAACTTTTTCTGCAGATAACATGATCTTACATAAAGAAAACTCTAAAGACTCTACCTAAAACTATTAGAATTAATTCATGAATTCAGTAGTTTCGGGATACAAAACCAATATATAGAAATAAGTTGCATTTCTATACAATTACAACAAAAAATCTGAAAAATTTTAAGAAAATAACCTCATTCCCAATAACATCAAAAACAATTAAATATTTAGGAATAAATTTAACCAAGGAGGTGAAAGAGACAGTGAAAACTACAAAACTCTCATGAAAGAAATTGAAGAAGACACAAACAAATGGAAAGACATCCCACATTCACAGACTGGAAGACCTAATACTGCTAAAATGTTCATAGTACTCAAAGCCATCAACAGATTCAAAAACTCCAATGGAATTTCTCACAGAAATAAGAAAAGCAGTCCTAAAATTCATGTGGAACCACAAAACACCCCCAACAGACAAAACAATCCTGAGAAAGAACAAAGCTGAAAGCATTAGACTTCCTGATTTCAAACTATACCACAAAACTACAGTGTGGTATGGGCATAAAAACAGGGTTTTTTTTGGGGGGGGGAGGCGATATAACACCAAAAGCATAAGAAACAAAAGCAAAAATTAATAAGTGGGACTACTTCAAGCTAAAATGTTTTTGTACATCAAAAGAAACAATCAACAAAATGAAAAGGCAACCTGCAGATGAGAGAAAATATTTGAAAAATCATATATTTTATAAGGGGTTAAATCTAAAATACAGGAAGAACTCATACAACTCAATAGCAAAATAACAATCCAATTTAAAAATGGGCAGAGGAACTGAATAGGCAATCTTTCAAAGAAGATACGCGAATGGTCAATGAAAAGGTGCTCAATGTACTAATCATCAGGGAAATGCAAATCAAAACCACATATCTGTTAGAATGGCTATCATTAAAATGACAAGAGAGGGGCACCTCGGTAGTACAAGTGTCTGACTCTTGGTTTTGGCTCAGGTCTTGATCTCAGGGTCCTGAAATCAAGACCCACTTTGAGCTCCACACTCAGCACAGAGTCTGCTTGAGATCCTCTCTCCCTCCCCCAACCCTCTCCTTTGTGCTCTTTCTCTCTCTCTCAAATAAATAAATCTTTTTTTTAAGATTTTATTTATTTATTTTACAGAGAGAGAGAGATCACAAGCAGGCAGAGAGGCAGGTGGAGAGAGGGGAAAGGAGGTTCCCGCCTGAGCAGAGAGCCCGATGTAGGGCTCAATCCCAGGACCCTGAGATCATGACCTGGGCTGAAGGCAGAGGCTTAACCCACTGAGCCACCCAGGTGTGTCCCCCTCTTTTTTTAATGACAAGATAAATGTGTTGAGGAGGAAGTGAGAAAATGGGAACCTTTGTGCATTGTTTGTTGGAATGTAAATTGGTACAGCCAACTATGGAAAACAATATGGAGTTTCCTGAAAAAATTAAAAAGAGAATTACCATATGATCCAGCAATACTACTTACGGATATGTCCATAGGAAATGAAAATAGGATCTTCACTCTCATGCTCACTGTAGCTTTATACACGATAGCCAAGATAAGGAAACAACCTAAGTATTGGGCAAAAGATGAATGGATGAAAAAGATGTGTACATATAAAACAGAATAGTAGTCAGTCGTGAGAAAGGATGAAATCCTGCCATTCATACCATGGATGGAACTTGAAGGTATTATGCTAAGTGAAACAAATCAGACAGAGGAAGACATATACTGAATGACTATCACTTATATGTGGAATTTTAAAAAGCTGAAGTCATAGAAACAGAAAGCAGAATAGTGGTTATGGGTTGGGAGGTGCGGAGGAGGATGGGATGCGTGGGTCAGTAAGTACAAACTTCCAGCTATAGGATGAATAAGTTCTGGGATCTAATGTACAACATAGTGATTACCATTAATAATAGTATATCACATACTTGAAAGTTGCTGAGCTGGTAGGTATTAAATATTCTCCCTGCACATGAAAATAAAGTAGTAATTATGTGACATGATGAAGGTGTTAGCTCCCACTATGATGATAGGCATTTTGCTGTATATAAGGTGTATCAAATCAACATGCTGTACATCTAAAATTTATTCAGTGTTATCTGTCAATTATATCTCAATACAGCTGGGGCAAGAACCCAATAATCAGTTCTATTTACCAATTCACTTTAAAAAACTACTGACAACTGTCACTTTTACAAAAAACTTATCAAGAAAGAATTATTCATAAAATTCTCATGTATCTTCATATTAATTTACTTAGGCTATCACAACAAAGTACCACAGACAAAATGGCTTAAACAACAAATATATTTTCTCACATTTTGGAAGTTAGAAGTCTGAAATCAGTATTTTTTCAGGGTTGGTTTCTCCTGATGTCTCTCTGCTTGGCATGCAGATGGTCATCTTCTCCCCATGTCCTCACATGGTTTTCCCTCTGTGTGTCTGTGTCCTGTATTCCTTTTCTTATGTGAAAACCTGCCATATTGGGTTAGGTCCTTCCCCCTCCTCCCAACATACCTTGTTTTAACTTAATTACCTATTTGAAGATCCTATCTCCAAATACAGTCACATTCTACGGTACAGAGGTTAGAATGTCAACATATCAATGCTTGAGGAAGACACAATTCAGCCTATAACAATGTTCAATGGATTTTTTCAAAAGACAATTAGAAACAGAAGTCAATAACGTGATCAAGTTTCAAGCAAAATAATAAGAAACAGATAATAAAAATATACTTTAAATTATCTGTGAAATACAAAAAATTCAGAGTAGTTTTATTTGAATTTTAGAGCCTGTGTTCTCTACCACTTTGCTTCTTATCATGCATGTCTGAAGGAAGTTATGTGCTTCCATCATTCATTAAATTCATTTTATTAAATGACATGCCCAAATCACATAGCTAATTGATGAAGAAACTAAGATTAAAGACTGTATGATTTATAACAAGAAAAAATGAAAGTATTTTGCCAATATTGAGTTGATCACATCCAGAATACTCTATTCGAAATTGTAATATATAAAAATAAAAATAATTTTGAAGGATTTCTTTCCTTAAATATAATTTGGCACATGAAGACAGTTAAATACAGAATATAATGAGGGGTGCCTGGGTGGCTCAGTGGGTTAAAGCCTCTGCCTTCGGCTCAGGTTATGATCTCAGGGTCCTGGGATCGAGCCCTACATCGGGCTCTCTGCTCAGCAGGGAGCCTGCTTCCCTTCCTCTCTCTGCCTGCCTCTCTGCCCACTTGCGATCTCTGTCTGTCAAATAAATAAAATCTTAAAAAAAATACAGAATAAAATGAGCTAAAGAATACTGAGGTATACAGGTTAATACACATAATTGATGGCTCCTTTAGGTTAAAAGAAAGCATATGTCTTTAAAATTTTCACAAACAATGTATTTCAAATCCATAATTAAACTATCATTAACTTTGCTCATTAACTTTTTGGTTTTGTGTATGATAAAGGAACAGCATTTGATGACTCTTAGATTTCTAAAAAAAGAAAAGAAAAAGAGCTTATAGCAATGTTTAGCTTCCAGGATCTCAGGTGGCATAAATATGCCTTTTTACTAGGTATTTGCTGCCTAAATAAGTGATTTTCCAGTCAACTGGAGCCTATTCATTTAAGTATGTCATTTTATAATTTCACTAATTGGGATACAAAAATTTATGAAATGCTCTAATACTTTCTTTCTTTCTTCCCTCTTAATGAAAGAATGTGTATTGCCCATTTTTTCAGCTTTTGCAACCAGAAATTGACCTAAACACGTCCAGCATCTTGCCCAATCTCTTACTCTTCCCTGTGGCTTTGGAATGGGCTGTTTATATGTGTCAATGCTTCTCAACTGAATTGAGCTAATATTTGAAAAGTACTTAAGAATGAGAGATTTGGCTTTTTCTGCCCTCTTCGCCACAAAATAGTAGAAAGTAGTGATTCTGGGTAACTACATCTGCTATTTCCCATAGGTAGGCTGTAATCATGTCTAAATTGAGAAGCAGTTAGAAATATCAGTCCCACTTATCTATCAGACTTTCCGCTGTCCTCCAACATAGTTGTATCAGCCATATAGGTGATATTTACATCTCCATCTATCCAACTACTTTGCCAATCTCCCAGTTGTTTCTAACTCCAGGCAGGGTAGAGGAGGATTAATGGTTTGATCCTATCAAAACCCATCACTCAGTTCCCTGGCCAAGAACACTGAGGAACAGATAAGATGAGAGGTTGAGGAGACAGAATAATGCTCACTGTTGGAGTCTTGTCGTGTGATGCAGTTAGGTATCAGGATTTATTTACATCTTGGGCATTTGCAAGTAGAAACCATGAAAGTTTTTGATCTTGGCATCTCTAATAGATAATATTGTGCCATGCAGCTAGTTATTAGGATGGCATACTTAACCATTTAACGGGCATGGTTTGAAAGGAAAGATTTAGGATTGGTTTTAGCAAGCACTGGTAACATTAACTTTTACCTTCAGGGAACTCTGAAGCTTATCATGACTGTGTCCATATCACTGGCTGTTTGTGGGCAGGAAAATGGCTATTCTGGGGCAGTACTAGGCTCTTGAGGACACATACACTGCTAATGGGTATATGTGATTATAGAAAAAGAAGTGTAATCTAAAGACTTCAAAACTTTTAACATGTTAGAATTTTCTTTCCTGCATTTTACTATGTTTCTCAGCCAGTTTGCCTCGTGGAAGACCAGGAGTGTTAATCTGTAGATAGTTGAGCGCTGTAATCTTTAGAAAGCACCAATGATATTGCAGTTTTAATGACCGGATTTCTGGTTTCAGTTCCAGCACCTCCAGTTTCAGCTACGAAATGCAAAGAGCTTTGAAGTTGTCACTTCCATCTTTATAACAAGGAAAAAGCTCAACGAACTGAACAGGGATGACTTTTCTTGGACCCGTTAGAAAATAGAGGTTGCAGGGCCAAGTGTCACAGTGAAATCTGGAGCGATAGGCAAGATGAACAGCTTGTCCCAGCCAAGATCTGCTTACCCAGAGCAAAAGCTGCTCATAAACTGGTGAGAACACTGAAATGATACTTTTCAAAAATTGCTGGGGACTGAATGTGGACTAGCACAAGGGAGAGGAAATTCTGGTCCTGTCTCAGGGGAGCTCTCTTACATTTGTAGGTTTTACCTCCCCGAACCTCACCAGATTCTCACGGTGAAGAGCCAAAAAAAAAAAAAAAAAAAAAAAGAATCTCCCTCCCCTCACCCAGTTCTTGCAACAGAGAAGAAAACTAACACCACAAGCATTCTGGGGTGGGGGGAGGGGGTTGGCTCACACTGTATTAACCATTAGCCATTAGCCATGTCTTTATTTTCTATATTCTGATGCTCTGACCTCTTGGAACCTTGATGACCTTAGATGGACTGTCAAATCCTAGAGATAGTAAGTAGCTCTTGTTCAAATGCAAACCAACCAATCCAGAAACCACACCCAATCACCTCCTTTATCAGGTTCTCTCACTCCTAGCCAGTACCCACCTGCCTTTATCATCCCAGAGCTAGGTACAAGACAACTAGTTAGACTCCGAGCCCAATAAAGCAAATGATAACCAGTCAATCCTAAGAGGTTTATCATGCTATACTCATTCCTTTCTGTGGAAATTACTATAAAGGCTCTCACCCACACTTCCTTCTTCCCCTTCTTGCCTCATGATGGACCCTGATGATTCCCCGTATGGCCCAACATGATGTGGCATGCCCCTTGTTTTGGAATCTGTGAGTAATAAACTATCTTTTCGATGGTAATCATCTCCAAATCTGTTGGTCTCACTATACCTCAATTTTTTATTAGTATATTTCAGGACACTGATTTTATAAGGGAAAGACTTTATTAGAACCTTATCTCACCCACCTGGAAGAGTAATTACCAAACTCCAGTTCCTGTCTCATGTAAGGGATGGACAGAGGGGATATAAACCAAGAAACATTTATGAAGGTCAGCCCTGGAAATAGTTCTGAAGGTCATAGCCCTAGAACAAAGGCCAACTAAAAGACTGAGATTTAATCAGAAGATAAAAAAACATAGTCACATTAGGGGTTAGGGCTTTAACACATAAATTTTGGGGAAACACAATTCAGTCCATAGCAGAAATATGATTTATATGCTAAGAGAAGAGATAAAATGAAATTATAAAATCCTCATTAAAACCAGAGAAGACAGAAGAAGAGGCAAGATTAAAAAAAAAAAAAAACAAAAAAAAAAACACAAAGAACAAATACAATGAACACAAAAGAGTTACAAACAGGATTGATATTAATTCAGCTATTTCAATAATCACCTTAATTGTGAAAAATAGAAATACACAAAGGCATACTTTGTCCAAGCGGATAGAAAAAACATGACTCAATTGCATGTTGTCTACAAGAAAACCATTTAAAGTCTTGGATAGTGTAAAAGTACAGGGATAAAGAGAGCCCATGATAATAACAAAAGAAAACTGGAGTTAAAAAAAGAAAGATTATCACCACTGCTATTCAACATAGTACTAGAAGTCCTAGCCTCAGCAATCAGACAACAAAAAGAAATTAAAGGGATCCAAATCGGCAAAGAAGAAGTCAAACTCTCACTCTTTGCAGATGATATGATACTCTATGTGGAAAACCCAAAAGACTCCATGCCAAAACTGCTAGAACTTGTACAGGAATTTAGTAAAGTGTCAGGATATAAAATCAATGCACAGAAATCAGTTGCATTTCTCTACACCAACAACAAGACAGAAGAAAGAGAAATTA